>ML681994.1:48200402-48252404 GCA_007922195.1 Podocnemis expansa | reverse complement strand
AGTGCCACAAGACTCCTTGCTTTTTTTGCTTTACTAGACTAACATGGATGACCCTTTGGAAAATGTGATTGTGTGTATCATAGGCTACCATGGGTGGGTTGGATTCTGTTCTGCCTTATGAATCATCAACAAAGTTGATCTGCTGTACATTCTTGTTGGAGAAGCTCCTGTGCAAGAGACAGCAATTAAAATAGCTTGATTTATTTTGAATTCACAGTACTGAGAGAGGGAAAAAAAGCATACTTGGATTTGCGAACTGGATGTATTTCATATGTGAATTACTGAGAGAATAAAAATGGAACTCCACAATGTAATTTTTACAGTTACTTTCAAGGTATAAGTACACTTAAATAAATGTAAGCTAAACTTTTAAACAGCCTTTCATTTTCTTTGAAGAAAGTTTATTTGCTTCCATCCTCTTGTTTTGGAAAAATTTAGGTGCATTTCAGATCCTTTGCATAACAATAATAAAAAGTTTAATATCTTTGCATGTGTATGTTTGTAATTTCTAGCTTTTTTTCCTATTTTGTATTCTACACAGCAATGCAGGAACTTTATTATCTCTCTTGCAGGCTGCTAAACAAACAACAATTACATGACCCACAGGGACCAATTAAAAACAGTTCTTTGCTGTTGATCCCCAAATTTTACGTGGGGCAACTTGACAGTTGTGCACCAGAATATTAGCTATTCATTGTCCCCTAATAGCCTTCATTTAAGTTCAGCAAGCTGGCTGATAATTCTGGGAGGCTCAAGTGGAAACAACAATTTTTTCTCTTAAGATAATTGTCAGTCCTATGTGAACCCATTAAAGGGAATTTATCCCTTTTCCCATCCTGATGTAAGAGAGCCTCAACTAAGCTTGTCAGAAAGCAACTATAATGCCCAAGACTTCAGTCATGTAAGGCTTTTGACTATAATGGCTAAAATGGGGAATTGCAAACAGAAACTGTTCTGTGGGACTTGATGTTGTGCAACAATGTCAGAGTGCAGAGATGCAACAAACAGAAGATAAGGCACAGAGAAAGATTTGAATAGTTAATTGAGAAAGTGTTGCCATTTAGTTTTATAGCAGTGGTGTTTGGAAATGTTTAGAGCCGCTGTTAATGGGACAGCTTTCTGATATGAAACTATGATTCCACAGAAGCAAAGACACACAAAAATTTTAGAAGGTTGTGGAGAACCCCTTTCTGTAGATGGCAGAGGCTTAAGATTGTGTGACTAAATATACTCTAGTTCTCTTTTCGCTATGGTCCCTCAATTTAATTTCCTCCACCCACACCCCTTTGTGTTTTATGATGAATTCTGTGAGTTTATGAACACCACTTCTTTTCTTTTTGTGTCTGGAATGTCTGGAGAGCAACCTCTGTATCTTGGGATTTCAGTGTATGTTCTTATCACGTTCTGGCTGCTTTATAGCTTCCGTAATTGTGTTGCACACAAGGGGAAAATGGCATAAACTAAAGTATGTGGATTAGGAATATTGTATATCATTGGAAAAGGGTGGAGCTTTGAATTGTAAATTTAATGCATAATGCTGGAAAGTTGACTGACTACATGTAGTTTTTGGACATAAGTCAGACAAAATATAAAAATCCTAGTATTCAGGAATGATTTCCAAAAGATTTGGGGTATTTAAGATGGTGATTAGCTAGTGAAATGTTTTCCTCTCTGCCAGATAAAGTTGTTTGTTATTTAAAGGAAAATTCTACTCATTTTCATCAATAAAGGATTCCAAAATGAGAGTTTGACAACATGTTTTAAAACTTTATTGCTTCTGGATGAATAAAAGGCATGGAGCGTTGGGGGGAGGAGATTTATATATCGCATGAGCTTTCATGGGAGAAAATTCCACTTTGTCAGATGCTTTGAAGAGGGGGAACTTACAGGATGGGATGAAAATAAATGCAGGAGATTGTAAGCAGTATAACCTGATCCCATGCCTTACACTCTCCTGCATTGATTTTCATCCCATCCTGTAAGTTCCCCCTCTTCAAGGTGTCTGACAGTGGGATTTTCTCCCATGAAAGCTCATGCGATATATAAATCTGTTAGTCTTTTTAAGTGCCACAAGGTTCCTTGCTTTTTATAAACATTAAATATACTTCCCGTAATACTGTAGATTACCATCATTTTGGCAAATCAGACTTTCAGGTGACAAATTAATAGACATAGACAAGCATTTTAGGTGATGAACCTGACATCTGGTGTATCCAGCATCTAAAACTAGCAACTTTTAATGGGGGTGCAGGGGAGAGGAGAAAGTTTCACCTTCCTCTTCAGCATAGGATTTGGGTCATTTTCAGGTAGTGTAAATGATGGATTCTCTGTAACTTAAAGTCTTTAAGGCTATGCCTACAGTTAAGAGGTTAGTTTGAATTAACTTAGTTCAAATTAATTAATTCAGACTAATAATGCTTCATTCAAATTAAGTTAATTCAAACTAACATGGCCCCACTAGAAACTGAAATCGAACTAGCATGTCTCTGGACAGGACTTGCTAGCTTGACTTAGGAAAGGAGCACCATGGGAAGTGTGGCAACATGGCACTCGAGGGGCTGTGTCCCCACTCAATACATAGAAGGAGGAAGGTGCCCTGGAGTGGGGAAGTCAAATTGTGCTAATTTGAACTAACAGTTAGTTCAAATTAACACGGTTCCATAGGGTTAATTCAAACTATTAAGTTCAAATTAACTGTTACTGTGAAGCTAAGTGAGGTTTTGTAACTTTGAAGTAAGTGTTCATTACTTCGAACTAAGGAATTCCTGAGTTTGAAGTAATGAAAGCCAGCATAGCCATGCATTAATTTAGTTTGAATTAATCCTCATTAATTTGAACTAAATTGTAAGTGTAGACATAGCCTATCATTCTTTGAGGACTTCGCTAATTTAGTCAGAGGTTATGGGATTATTACAGGCATGGCTGGGTGAGGTTCTTTGGCCTGCAGTGTGTAGGAGGTCCAGCTAGATGATCATGACTGTCTCTTCTGGCCTTAAAATCCGAGTCTCCATAAACTTGGGCCTTAGACTTCATGGTCTGATAAATGCCAGAATGATGTATCTTGTATTAATAAATAATCTTCAATATAGCCCCATAGCTGGGATTGTCTGGACACTGCAGACTAGCATCTCAAAAATAGACTACTAAATAGAATCACTGGCTCAGGCTGGTGTGTGAGAAAGGCATCACCTTGTCTTTGTTACGTGCTGAGATTTTAATGTTAACCATTTATTTCTCTCAAAGGGCAGCATCTGGTTCTTGAAACCTTTGAGGGGAAAAAAAGCACAGTATTGTGTGAATTGGAATAAAGGCTTATTACCTAGGAAAGGGCACTAATTAAAAAACTAGTACACATGTACAGAGCATGATCAAGTGCCAGATGTGTAATTCTTAAATAGGTACTTGAGTATTCGACCTGTGAATGGGGTTCCTTATGAATAAATGTTGCGGGATGAGGGTTATATCACACTTCAGTAAATTATGGTTTTGAAAGGGCTGGTCTAGACTGTTGTAGGAAATAGTCATTTAGAAATCGTATATAGCATGCTCCTGTTTATCTGAAAACCTGTTATCTCAACTGAACCTAGGCATTATCCTAATCCCCTCCTTGTCCCCTTAGAATGAGATACATGCTTTATAAGGCATGTATCTCATGCTGGGGGTCAAAGGAGGATTTGGATAATGTGGCAGTTCAGATACTAGAGTAGACACCCTTAGCTAAGACTGTGAGGAGGAAGACAACCCTCAGCAATGGGGGAAGTAACTCTGCTGCTGCATGGCTCCTGCGGCAGTGACCTATGATGATAGTAATCTGAGCATTCTGCTTCATGACCACCATTTAGGCTGTGGTTTTTCAAAGGAGCCCAAGGGAGTGAGGCACCCAAATGCCATTTGATTTTTCATTTGCATTTTGGCACATAACTCCCTTAGGTTTCTTTGAAAAGATCAGTGTAAATGTTTTGAGCCATAAGCATTTGATAAAGCAGACAAAGGATGCTTATTTTTGGCTCTTTAGAGTTTATATGTCTTGGATATATAACAAGTACTAATTATGTGTATCACCATAGTATTCATAGGTCCCAAATGAGATCAAGACCCAGTATCAAATACATCATGAGAGACGGTTCGTGGTCTGAAGATTGTAATAGCTAAATAAGCAAGATGGGCAGAGGCAGCATTATCATCCTCCTTACAAAGGTGGAAATTCAGATGGAGGACTTAACACAGATTTTTCAGTGGCACAAAGAGTCCAACTCTCAATGCAAATCAAAAAACTCTCCCCATAGGTGAGTAGCACCATGTCATATAGGAAGTGTGTGGCAGAGCCAGGAATTAAATGCAGATCACCTGCAGTCTACTTCATCTATGTCTTTCTATATCATTAAAAGGAATGTTACCTTTTTTTTTTGATCCATGATGAATGTGTTTTAATGCAAAAGGAAACTGATTAGATTCTAGAGCTGGTAAAAATGTGTTATGCTAGTCAAGCCATTATGTAGTGCTTTTCCTCACTAGGTCTCGCAGCACTTTGAAAGGAAAGCAGAATTATTATCCCCTTTTATAGATGAGGAAACTGAGGCACAAGGCAGAGAAGAATTGCCTAAAGTCAACCAGCAGGCCAGTGTATGAGTCATAAATAGAATCCAGGTGTCCTGAGTCCCTGTCCAGTGCTCTGTCCCATAAAACAATTGCCTTTGGAAGAATGTGAGTAACTCATGGAGCTATTCTTCAGTAATTGTCTTGCCAACTTTGAGATTTTTCAAATGCAGCTATGGGATTAGTGGCTTGATGCAGCAACCATTTTAGTGAATGGAAGGGCTCCTATATCTAGATTAGGCTTTAGTTGGCCTGGTAACATTTGTATATGGAAGTGGGTTTAACCATGAAAGATGAGTTTAATGCCAGAGTCTATATGTGGTTTAAACCATTACACATACATTAAAAAGTGAATGTGGATACAAAAAGTTTCATGACTACTTCCTCCTCCAGATTTTTATGCTTTTCTGTGGTGTTCTTTTAAGAATGTATGTGTGAGAGAGAGGAGGGGGTGGGTGTGTAGGTAAGTGCATCTCTCTGTTCCCTCTTGTATTACACCATGCCTGGCTGTTCAGCATGATGCACTCTATTTTGTGAGTTGGGGCCATATATCTTTACTCTTTTAAGAAGATTTCCCTTTCCATTTCTTCCCCCCTCTTTCCTTTGTCTGCTTCCCACTGTGAAGGTCCCCGGACCAATGCCCTAAGTGACAACCAGTAGTAGTAATGAGGCTGCAGACGTCTCTATAATTGAACCCTGTCAGTGCTGCCCATTAAGTCTGCACTGTGTGCACTGGCTCATTAAATCAAGCCATTATAATTTCTTCTCTCTGTGGTTTTTTCCCCCCTTCCATGACATGGCATTTGTTCAAATAGCCAGTCCCTTATTTTATATGCTGCAGTGCAGGAATAAGTTGCTAATTGCTACTGTAGTTATCAGCTTGGCTGGTGACATAGATCGTCAGCTCTGGAGCAGTGAAGGACCTATAAGTCAGGGTAGGATACTGTTGTGGGTCATGTACATAAATGCAGAGATGCAGTTCTGCCTAAGATATGGATTCCATCCATTCAGCTTTCACATGCCTTGAATGTCTGATGACCTTTGGCGAATAGTTGCATGTAAACATAACTTCTTTATTAAAAAAAAAAATTAGAGCTTATAGTGCATGGAAGTGAGAGTCAGGAGACCTGGGTGCAGTTAATTCTTTAGTTGTCTACCCACCGGCTCTGTAACATTGCAGTCACTTTACCTGGCTGTTCCTTTCTTTCCCTCCATTCTTTGTTGTGTGTATTTAGACTTTAATCTCTCTTTTGGGCAGGGATATTTTTTTCTTCCATTGTTTGCACAGCATCTAGCACAATGGGGCTCTGTCTCAGTGCCATCTAGGCATGGCTGTCATTCAGATAACCAAAAGCAAAAATAAATCTGAATAATTTAAACTGGAGATGGAAAAATATTGATGAGACTATCCAGGCCATCTTTCTCCCAATGCAAGATTTTTTTCATCACTACATTTTTCTTGTGCTCTTTTCCAATATAGCACAGACATTCCCAAGCAAAAGGGGTTTGTACCAGTTAGCTTGCATAATTATTGGACAGTCACTTTCTGGAAAATTTTTCACATTCATTATTCCTGCTTCATAGATGAGGAAACTGAGGCAAAGAGGAAAGAGAACTTGCACAAGGTCACTTGCAAAGCCTGTGCTAGAGGTGGAGATGGACCCCCAAGTCCTCTGAATTTATGTCCAGTGCTCAGAGAAATAGAATTGCATCCCAGAATTTATCGTGTGTTTTATGACTTTACCCCCTTTTTGAAGACAAGCAGAAAAGAACTGCTTGTTTGGGTTTGGGGACTATCTGTCAACTTGTTTTGTTTAAATATGGAACTGTTATTGGTGGAGAAAGAGATTATATTTTTCTTCACTGGTAATCTGTTGCTATTTTTGTTGCTGTTGGATGCATTTTATTTCTTTAATATACAGGCACATGGACACCCGACCTTTATCCTATGACACTAATACTTTGATTTCAAAGATCAGGCTCATGAGTCAGAAATATTGTGCATTGAAATTATTTTCACTGTTTTTCTAAGGCTTATTGTAATGTATTTCTCTACAGGATTTGATAATGCAATGTGCAATATTTCTTCATAATATCTGAAAAAGCCTTAAAATGTAAATTAGAATAACTGAGTACAATACAGTAAAGCTCCTTCCAACAGGTTAATAAACAGCATCTGTGCAGAGTCTGTACAAAAGGTTATGTTGACTTCCTATAAATGTGTACAAGCTGTTTTCTGTTGATTGACAATACAAATGAGAATCACAGGAATAATACACAGTTGACAGAATTTTCTTCACAATATAAATGTCTTTAAAAACAACAAACCCACCAACTTTGGGCCTTGATATTATGTAACCTACACATCCTCCTATCCCACATCTTCCCACTTAAAGATAAGGAAGAAAAATCTTCATGAGAGTTTGTAGAAATGGAGAAGCTGCTCCTCTAAGTTAACATTTTGTTTTTTCCCATCATCAAAAGATAGCCGATTGTGGAAGGTAACAAGTTAACACCTTCAAGGTGCTGCTGCACTGCTTTGAAACAGACAAGTTGATGCTTTGATTTGTAGTCTTCTGACAGCCTTGGCCCTTTTAGATATTCTTTTTAAAGCTGTAAGCAGGAAATCCTGTGTGTGTCTATATGTGATTGTATGTCCAATATATTGCTATTCAGAGGAAAATACAATTAAAAGTCTAAACAACTACCAATACTGGTTGCCTAGCAGAGATTTTTTAAAATGAAAGCTCAAACATAAGCATCCTAGGGATACTTGAAGTGGTCTCTTAAGATGATGAGTTACCTGTTAGAGGATGATCCTCAGTGTACATTTCAATGTATGAGCTAGCTACTGCCTGTGCTGCTGTGGTTCGAAAGACACAGTTGGGGCTGGCCCAAGGTTTTTTGCCGTCCTAGGTCAGCAGTGATTTTGGTGCCCTCTTCCCCCACCCCCAGCCACTGGCAGGATCTGGCCCCAGCTGGGGAGTGGTGCATGGGTCGGGGTCCAGCTGCAGTCAGGGAGTGGAGCAGGGCAGGATAGGCTTGCTAGCCCCTGCCCAGTCCTTGGCACCCCCTAATTGTTGGCACCCTCAGTGACTGCCTAGGTTGCCTCTGTGGAAGGACTGGCCTTGGGCACAGTGAGTTGAGGTTCTTATTTGTTTGAGGGACTTGCAAGATTTCAGTCAAGCTGAGTTTTAATGCCAGCTCTCATGTTGCCTATTGGTTTTCATACATCTATAGACTTTGTAATATGGTCTGCATGGAAGAAGTATGAGACTGATAGCATTGCCAATCCCAAGCATGCAAAACCCATGAGGTCAGGCCCCCAGAAATCATAACATTAGGTTAAAAAGAATGAGAAACTTAAAGAAATAGTACATTTGGAGTCTTTCGGCCTTTAAGCCTTGACAGTACACTTGGGTTACGGTTTCTGAGCTGCCCCCCACAATCACAAGGAGTTCTTTTCTAACTTAAAGTTGAGAAGTTTATGTAATTACAGGATTCAAGGAAAACCCTGACTATCATGAGATCTGTGATAAAATCCTAAAGGGTGGCAAAAGCAAAATTTACTCTTCAGTCCAGTTATTCATACAAGTAGACCCAGTGTCATCTATTTTACTTGTGTCCTGAAAGTCCAAGAAGAGGTTTTTTTTGCTTTGGAGTAATGCAGATTTAGATTTTTCAGTAATTTGACTCTGTAGGTTCAGGCAGAAAACCAGGTTTTTGAGAGAGTTTCTGATTCAGTCAAATCGTGTGCCTGACAAAACTTGTGAGCTGGGGCAAAGGTTACTTTCAGCCATTTTTTTTTTCAATCCCCAAGTCCTGGGGCCAGTCAGCCCAGGTTGGGGCTAGAGGTTTCTGTACCTAACATCAGCTCCACACAGCCCCCAAATGGTTGCTTTTGTGGGCAGGAACCTTTGTGTAGTGGTGCCCTTGGCACACTGTTTCTCATGGCTCACCCCAGAACTGTTGCTTGAGTGAATTAGTGGGATAGGAGCCATTGTAGCAGCTCTAAACCACAGGAGGATCCCCAGTGTTAGGGAGAATACACAAGAGATGTTAATTTGGCTTCAGTGCTATTTAGTTGCTCAGAGCAACCAGATATAGTGCTCTCCATACTAGCCGTTCTCAGCCACTGTCTTGTGACACAAAAGTATGTTGTGGCACAGTGGCTGAGCGTGCTACGTGAAATCAGCCTGCTGCTGACAGACAAAGGAGAGCTGTGGCAGCAGGCTGATTTTATACTGCTGGCTCTTTAAGAGCTGAAGCAACAGCGACTCTTTGCAAAAGCTGCTGCAGAATCAGCTGTTCCCGGGCTTTGGGAGCTGCTAATTAAGCCTCCAGTTGCCAAAAAAACCCTTTTACAGGGAGATTTCTTTGGCGACAGGGGGAGCAGCAGTGGTATGGTGTGCCACACACAGCTGGGAGCCCTTTTAGTGAAGGAGTTGAGAAACACCAGCTCCATACCACACTACTAGAAGGTGGCAACCAAAAAGAAATAGCAAATGGAAAAAGTCAAAGCCCTTCAAAGCATGCTAAGTTAATCAATTAAAAACCCATTTTGTAATGTAGATGTTCCTTTTAATCCAAGATCCAAAGGGGTAGCCATGTTAGTCTAGTTCAGTAAAACAAACAAACGAAGGAGTCCTATGGCCGTTAAAGACTAACAAATTTATTTTTTGCATGAGCTTTTGTGGGAGAAAATCCCACTTTATCAGATGCAAGCCTGTGCGCTCATTCCAATATATTTAGGTTTTTTTGTTGTTTTTTTTTTAATTCTATCTGCCTGGACTTCATCCTTAAATATTGTCCTTTTGTATATCAGAACTTGAGCATTTTACATTTATACCTTTTCTGCTAGAAAACCAGCAGTAAACCAATTCTGTGCTTGGAAAAACTACTCATCTTGACTCCTTTCCTCTTCTTACTCCCTAATTTATCCCAGTGGAATGCTGGAAATACTTGGTTAGTTTATATCTCTAACCAGTTTATCATACTCCGAAGAGTGATGGTTTCATGCATTGTATGGGACGTAAAACAGCTTTGAAACCAAATATCCTTTTATGATCCTGTTAAGCTCCTTTTTAAAACATACAATACAATAAAATTATACAGGGAGTTATTTTGAACATATAATATACTTCAGGTTAAACTTTCCAGTAATATTTTTCCATCGTGGAATTAACACTAAGGTTTTTAAAAAGTTTTGTTAATATAGAAAACTAAAGGCATGCTGTGTTTGGGAATACATATGTGCACTGTTTGTTTTTAAAAGTGCAGTAACTCAGGCAAAACGGGAAAGGTCTAGATGGAAGCTCAGTATTGAAGCAGAGAGACAATGGCATTAGAAATAATGCTGTTTTAATTCTAACAAGTTAGAAGAAAACAGCTCTGGGATTCTTAAGCGACTGTCTTTGTATATGTATCATGTTCAAAATACATATGGGTCTCTATCTTTCTTCCCATGAGAATATAGAAAAATACCGTGAAATTAAGTTAAAACTTCAATCATCATGGATCCTGAGAATCCATGGAGATATCAGGATCCATTTCCATGCATTTTGGAACCACCACATGAATGGGCACCTCTACTCAGGTGCTTCCTGGTTCTCTAATGTGGCAGCGTGGCTCACAAATGGTCTGTCTTCACTTGAATTAAAACTTCAGTTGTCTCTCATTCAAGTTCATCCATGCACAAAACCCCTTAACTCCTGTTGATTGGATCATCAGGGAATACATAGGCTATGGCTTGTCAACTGCTAATATACTATGTGCAAATCATGTGTTCCTTCAGTTTGGGCATCTACCCTGTAGCTAGGGAGGTGTGATGGGGCACACCTAGGCATACCTAACCTCGCTTTGAACAAGTTGGCTTACTAAAAATAATAGTGTAGCTGCAATGGCACAAACAGTGATGTGAGTTAGCCACTAAAGCACAATCCTGCATGGTAACTTAAGTATGTACTCAGATGACTAGCCCAGGCTGTCATCCAGGCAACTAGTTACATTCCTATTTTTAGTGAGCTGGATTGATCAAAGGTAGCTCTGGTATGCTGGCACCTGCTGTTCTGATTGCTATTTAGCCATACTCACTGTGATTACTTTAGCTAGGCTAACCTGAGAGGCGTTAATGTGTGTTATCTACAGCTGACTGAATGCTGGACTGAAGACGTAGACTGTTATAAGCTGTGCCGTCCAAATCTATCCCCTTTCTCTCAGGGGCCAAAGTCATGAAGGGGCAGGTAATCTTGCAACCAGCAGCATTGAACATCCATGCAGATTTCTGGTCTGGAGGGAAGAGTATGCTTTATAGAGGTGCTTCACTTGTGCTCCATCTCCAGAACCAAATATCTCACTCATTTGCTGGGTGGAAAGTTTCTGGATATCCAGCTACACAGTATGTGTCTGTAAGGCCATCCGGGGATTCAGTGAGAGGATGTTTCACCGGCTCTTCTCCTCTGCTACTGTTGAGGGCTCTTTTTGTGGTCTTTCTCCTGTGCCACTGCCATTCTTTGAAACATACATGACAGTGGAGATGAAGCCCCAGTGTGATGGAAAGCTTCAAAGTAGAGCTAATTAACTGGGACTCCTATTTCACTACTTAATGGAAAATCATGGGTGGTGTCCTTATGCTCACTAGATGGAGGAGTATGCAACAGCTGATTTTTACTGCCATTAGCTTTCTGATGAAAGACTTCTGTGGGCACTTTTTAGACATTCTCTCTAGACAGCTCCTCAAGTGATTTTTTTGAATGCCCTGTTCAGCTGATGAGACAGGCATTCCACAGCAAGTCTAAAGCACTATCCACAAGAAGATGAATCTGCTCCAGTACTTAAATTACATGGGAGCGATTTTATTGTGTTGGGAAATGTGACATCAATTACCCATACCTGATTTTTTTGGCAGTTCTGGGTACAAAAGGCACCCTGATAACAGCATGTAGATTGTGATTCATGCCATAATAAAAATGACTGGCTGTAGGCACAATGAAATTCTGACGAAGTTTTGAATACATGCAAGCATCTTTCCTAGGAGAACTTTCCTTTACCTTTGAATGAGTTATCTGCAGAATATGGGACAAATATAGATAAGTGTAACCCTTCTGCCAGGGCAGGCTGGCAGAACAAGGGCTGGGTTCCATATCTAGGGGCTTCCCAGTAGTGTAACACCTCCAACCAGCTGGAGCTGCCAGTATGCTAATACCTAACTGTGCTCTTTTGTGTTCATGCTAATACAGAACCCATGAAGATTAGAAACCCCCTTTCAGAAGCTGTTAGGTACAGCTTCTAAGCCTGCCTTACATTAAGTATAGGTAATGCAGATGATTACACAAATTGAGGTTGCTCCTTAAGACACTTTCCATTATTATACCCTATTTTCAGATCATAGCCTCATATACTTTAAGGTCAGAAGGGTACATCATGATCTTCTAGTTTGACCTCCTGCACATAACAGGCCACACAGTCTCTCACACCCTATCCTGTAATAGACCCAATGACTCTTCTGGCTATGTAACTGAATTTCTTAAATCATGATTTAAAGGCTTCAAGTTACAGAGAATCTACTATTTGCTTTAATTCAGACCAGCAAGAGACCCACCTCCCATGCTTACCAGGAAGACCAAACCTTCCAGCCCCCAACCCCAAAACACCACAGTTTGTGCCAGTATCATCTTGATGCCAGATATGGTAATCAATAACAGCCTGTGTGTATCAGCAACACCACCAGTCAGACACCTGCGAAAGAATTTGTTGCAGTAACTCAGAACGCTGCCTATCTAGTGTGCCATCTTTAGCCACTGGAGATATTTGCTTCTAGCAGCCAAAAAAGGGCCACATGTCACTGCAAAGTCTTTACCTACAATCCCCTCCATAAATGTATCAAGCTCAGCCTTGAAACGATTTAGAGATTTTTGCCCCCACCACTCTGCTTGAGAGGATGTTCCAAAACTTCCCTCCTTTCTGAGGGTTAGGAATCTTCCAATTTCAAGCCTAAACTTCATGCACATTTGCTCCAGTGCCTATGCTGGCCTTTAAATTAAACAATTACACTCTATCTCTGGTGTATGTATACAGAGCAACCGCCCTTCAGCCTTCATTTGCGTAGGCAAAACAAGCTATGCTCCTTAAGTCTCATCTCATAAGTTTCCCATTGCACTGATCTAGTTAAAAAGAAAAGGAGTCACATGGCACTTAAAGACTAACAGATTTATTTTTTGCATGTGCTTTCATGGGAGAAAATTCCACTTTGTCAGATGCTTTGAAGATGGGGGAACTTACAGAGTGGAATGAAAATAAATGCAAGGGAGTGTAAGTCATGGGATCAGGTCATACAGTAACAGCAAATCAGAGCATTTGTTAAGGTTTAAATCCAGGGAAGGCTGAAGTCAAATTACATGTTGTAATGGGAAAAGAACCCATAGTCTCGATTTTAATCCTGCTTTCAGACAATTTAATTTGCATATTAATTCCAGTTCAGTTGTTTCCTCTTTGAAGTCTTGATGTCTCTGAGTATAGTTGTTAACAAATCATTTATCGAGTGATTAGAAACATGGAAGTGCTCAGCAACTGGCTTCTTTGTTCTGTGATTTCTGATATCAGCTCTGTGTTCATTTATCCTTTTGCGCAGCTATCGTCCTGTTTGTCCAATGTATAAGGTGTTGGGGCATTTCTGGCACGTGATGGCATAGATCACATTAGTAGATGAGCAGGTAAATGGGCCTTTGATGGAGTAGCAGGCTTGATTAGGACCTATGATGGTATCTATTGTGTAGATATGTGGGCAGACTTGGCAGCATGGTTCGTTGCAGGGGTGTGTGCCTGCTTTAATGTTTTTGTTGTTAGATCTGTAGTTGTTTGTATCTGTTTAAGGTTGGGTGGCTGTCTGTAGGCAAGGAGAGGTCTGTCTCCCAAGGCTTGAGAGAGTGAGGGATTGTCTTTTTAGAATAGGCTGTAGGTCCTTAATGATCTGTTGCAGAGGTCTGACTTGAGGGTTGTACGTGGTGACTAGTGGTGTTCTGTTGTTTTCTTTCTTGGGCCTCTCCTGCAGTAGATGACTTTGGGGTACCTGTTTAGCTCTATCAGTTTTTCTTCCTTCCCCAGGTGGGTACTATAGTTTTAGGATTGCTTGATAGAGATCCTCAGGATGTCTGTGTCTGTCTGTCTGAGGGATCAAAGCAAATGAGGTTGTATCTTAGGGCTTGGCTATAGACAATGGATCATGTGGTGTGTTTAGGATGGAAGCTCGAGGGATGTAGGTAACTATACCGATCAGTAGGCTTTCAGTATAGGGTGGCGTTGATGCATGTAACCCTGAATTGTAATGTAGTGTCGAGAAAGTGGATCTCCTGTGTGGAGTGTTCCGGGCTCAATTTGATTGTGGAGTGGAAATTGTGGAAATCTTCAAGAGCATCCCTGCCAGTTGATGAAGATGTCATCAATGTAGTACAGGTAAAAGAGAGATGTTTTGGGATGAGACTTGAGGAAATGTTGTTCTAGGTCGCCCATAAAGATGTTGGCATATTGTGGGGCCATGTGGGTGTCCATAGCAGTGCCACTGACTTGGAGGTATAAATTATCCTCAAATCTGAAATGGTTGTGGGTGAGCGCAAAGTCACAAAGTTCAGTTGCAAGCTGTGCTGTAGCATCATCTGGGATAGTTCTTCTAATAGCTTGTAATCCATCATTGTGTGGGACGTTGGTGTAAATAGTTCTTCTTTCCACCTGTTCCATTTGAATTCATCTTTCTTAAGCACAAGATGCCAGAATTTCACAGAGTATTCTAGATGAGCTCTTACCAGTGCCTTGTATTGTCGTAATAACACTTGTCTATCTCTATTGGAAATATCTTGCCTAATGCATCCAATGATTGTATTATCCTTTTTTCATGGTTGCATCATATTGGTGGTTCATAGTCATCCCATGATTGACCAGTACACAGAGTTTTTTTCCTTCTCTCTCTCTTCCAACAAATATGTCCCCAGCTGATAGTGAAAATTCTTGTTGTTTGTCCCTTAGTGCATGAGATTGCATTTTGTACTAGTACATTTCATCCACTTATTAGTCCAATGTTCAAAATCACCTGAATCTTCTTGTATAATGTTCTGGGTCCTCCTCCATATTGGCAATATTTCCCCACTTTGTGTCATCCATAAATTTTATTAGTCCGTGTCTAGTTTTTGTGCTAAGGTCATTAATGACAATATTAAACAAGACTGGTCCCAACTTGGAACCATGAGGAACTCTGCTAGTAACCTTCCTCCAGGCTTATAATTCACCTTTTTGTATGCCCTGTTGTCTCTCCTTTAATTAGTTCCTTACCAAACTTTTCAGTTCTCAAGTTTATTCCCATCATTTCTAATTTAACATATAATTTCTCATGTGGAACTGTGTTAAATGCCTTATAGCAATGCAGGTAGATTAGATCTGCATTTTTTTTTGTCTAGAAAATTGATTATCCTCTCAAAGACACAGATCAGGTTGGTCTGGCATAATCTACCTGTTGTAAAACCATGTTGCATTTTATCCCAATTACCATTTACCCCTGTGTCCTTAATTACTTTCTCTTCCAGTATTTGTGTCAAAAAAAAAAAATTGAGGTCAAAATTATGGGCCAGTGGTTTGCTGGATCGCTTTTTTTATTCCTTTCTTAAAGACAGGTACTATATTAGCATCTCTAGTCACAGGGTATGACCCCCAAGATTTTGGATTCATTAAAAATCCTTGCTATTGGGCTTGGAATTTTGTGCAGCAGTTCCTTTAACTTTCTTGAATGGAAATTATCTGGGCCTTCTGATTTGCTCACATTAAACTGTTCGAGTTTGATTTCCACCTTGGCTGTGATAACTTCCAAATTCCCACTTCTACTAGCTACTCTTTCATTACCCATGATCTCCTTATTGCCTTTTATCAAAAAGTGAAGTAAAGGCTATGTCTAAGCTACCAATTTAGTTTGAATTAAGGAAGCTTAATTCAAACTAAATTGGTCCCAGTCTACATTAGCCTTCCCTTAGTTTGAACTAAGGAATGCTTAGCTCTAACTAGTAAGTACCGGCACTTTGTTTGAACTAGTCCACGTTGTTAATTCAAACTAATAAGTTTGAGGTTAGTTTGAACTAACCTCAAACTCATTAGTTCACACTAACAGCTTTGAACTCACTTTTGCTAGTGGGAATATAGCCAAAGTGTTTTAGATGTTGGGCCCTGCCCAAGGCTGTCACTGCCCTAGAAAAATATGTGGGGCCTGGGCCCAGCCTTGTGGTCCTACCTTTTCCCCCCACTGTGTCAGACCCAATCCACCCTCCCCTCCCCGCACTGGCTTGAGTGAGATCTGGCCTCTGCCACTTCTAGCCAGCAGCAGGCAGCCCTGGGCCCGATCTGGCCCCTGCTGCTGCCAGCCCCGAGCAGCAGTATTGCTTTAGCCGTACCTAAATTATCTTTAGTCCCTATCCCATCCTCAGTGCTTAACAGTCCCAATTCTTCTTTCCTTGTTTTCTTTTATGGTTAAAATTTTGCCAAGCTTTCATTGTTTGGGTTGAAATTTTCAGGGCTGGATGTTGGTCTCAGATCCCCCCCCCCGCCCCCCGTTGAAATGTTTAGCAAAAAAAGATTCAGCCATTTGATAGAAATGAGATTGAGGAAATATTATTTTGTCTATATTAAAATTTTACAATTATTTCACTCAGATGATCCAGCACTTCTGTGCTTTATATCAGGGAATTGAAATTTGTAGGAGGGTTGCTTTAGTGTAGGAATGTATCTTTGCTCTTCCTTTAGAAAATTCTTTCAAATCTGGTTGTAATATGAGCCTCTGAAAAATGTATGCTTGCACCTGTTCAGTCGTATAGATTATTGAAACTCAGAATTTCTGTTTTGCAGGAAATTCCAGCTTTGTGAAATTTGTTTTTGTTCCCACATGGAATGAAAACTGGAAATATGGAAATTTCATGTGACATTTTGTTTTGTCAGTTGATGTTTTGTTGTGGTACAATTGAAATATATAGTTCACATTTTGACTTTATTTTATATTAAAATATAGCTTATCAATATAAAATAAAATTTGAAGTGAAAAGTATTTTTGAAATGAAAAATCAAAATGCTGTGTTCTGCAAGACTGAAATTCTTTTAATTTCAAATGCATTTTCAGTTACAATTCTGATGAAATAAGATCTTGCTGAAACTTTCCTGTTTTTGTAGAAAATTTTAATTTAAATTTAAATAGCAATTTTTTTTGATGTGATGTTGTTCCATTGGAATTTTTTTTACTAGTTCTACTCAGTAGAGACTTGTTAGAGTTTGCCAGATCATACACAGAAAGTTTCATCTGCACTGAATCTGTTCCATCCAGGGCTGCAGGGCTGAGCTGAGCTTCCCCTCAAATTGCTGTTTTTGGTACTCAGGTATAGCTGTGGCACTAGGCAATGTTTCCTGTAAGCTGTGCGGGTGAGCACTGGCACAGCTGCCGCCACTCACCCATGCAGGTAATAGTGAACCCCTGCGCAGGCCTGGCAGCCACAGGCCCCGGACACATTCATCCTGGCACCATGCCTAGGGGCTGGGGCTGGGAGAGTTTTTAAAATTTCCTGCCCAGAGGCTCAGGGCAGACGGAGAAACGGGGGACCATGCTGTGGGGAAACTGGCAGCGGAGGGGGGTTATAGGGAAGAAAGAAGGGGTGGGGAGAGTGGAATTAAAGGCCATGCTGGGGGGGGGGTGCAATGTAGGCGGAAGAGCGCACAATTTCTCTTTTTCCTAGAGGTTTTCAACATAAGAGCCGCTAAGTCAGTGGATAGACCAGTAGCTCTTTAATCACAAGGTCATAGGCTCTAGCCTTGTGCTGATTGTTTTGGTGTTTTGTTTTTGTTTTTGTTTTTGTTTTTTTTACTTGTAGCTCCCTACAAAAGGGCTAAATTGGGGAAGAAATATAGCAAACACTAATAAAATGAAGGAAAATAAAGTATACCATGAATAAAATTACTAACAGGGACCAATTAAGTAAAACAAATAAATGGGGTACATTTGAACTGGCTAGAAACAGTTTAGGAAAATGAAAAATGAGAGGCAAGTTAACTGCTTTTTAAACTTTTTAGGTGCTTTTCAAGTTTATATTTACAAATTTAATTTAACTTTTTTTAGTCTCATTAACATTAATGAAAGAGTCATCAAAACCATTCATTTCCTGAAAAAAAATCCAGTTTTCAGTAAAAGAAAACATTTTGGTAATTTTTTAAATTTTGAAATAATTTTTAACAGAACACATGACTCTGCACAATTTTAATGCTGCATTCATTAATCGTTACCCATTTTCCATGACATATTATAGTAATGGCAGTTATATTAATACTACATTTTCGCCATATGTCCTCCTTTCCATGCTTTTGGTATCTGGTAACCCTAACTGTGGCGTAATTAAAGATAGCTAAGGAGGTTCATTGAAGGAAACATGTCTTATTTCCCTTTCAACTCATTGCTGCCAGATACAGAGACACAACACACAATAATAAATGTCTACCCAAGACTCAGAATAGACACACAACTGTACAGTTCTGACCTGAACCTTATGCTACTTTATTAACAGACAGCATTTCTATAGCACTTTCCATCCAATGGCTCAGTATGACAGGCATTCACACATGCTTGGCTCTGTGGTAGCTAAGACCCTCACCCCACCTTGTGCCAACATTAAAATGAATGGCCTTAACATTATAGGCAAACAACACGCCCTCCCATTTTGGTATCCTTACCAAGTGCTATAAACAATGGCTTTTGGAGGAGGTGTCCCCTCCAGAACATCTGTGTATTTTTAGCACAGCTCTGTCTTCAGTTGGAAGCAGACAAAGGAAAGTTCAAAGCTTGTGGACAAGAGCAGCACAAAACCTGGCATATGGGGGTGTTGCAGAGGCAGAAGGCAGCCTGATCTAACTTTTCCAGTAAACTGGAAAAACTGTCATTGACTTGAAATCAGGGTGATTTCTAGTTTGTTGTTCTGGAAAAGGTAACGGCTGGTACACTAAACACGTTCTTAGACATTGTCACCTATACACTGGTAGATGATAAGTTCCCATTCCTGGCCCAGTTGGTTGATATATGTGGCACATTTCAAGCTTCTTGTGCAGATGCTGAATGAGGCTTCAGTCTAATGAATAATATTAAGATAGAGCCTCGTAACAGGTTGGACGTTTCTCATCTAGATATGCTAATGTGCATCAAGTCATATCTAACTGCTGAATTCAAGGTTGACCTTGACTCTGTATATGTATTCTGGAAACGTGACAAAGATGGGCATCAAAAACTGAGGTGTAGATAATGTTAGAGGAGGCTTGGGAGGCAGCATCATTGTTTCACATTTGTTTAATAAAAATGTTAAAGTGAAATACTGTAGTTTTGTTAATTTACTGGAGTTTGCAGGAGAAGACACAACATCTATGCAATGTTCCCTCTCTAAGCTGGTGATACAACTGAGCAAGTTATGGATGCAGTTGGGGAGCTGATGGGGAGTGGCCCAGGGGTCCTGCTCCAGGGTCAGCAGGGAAGTTGCTCAGCTGCATCATCAGCTTAGAGGAAACATTGGCACTAGGTACAGGGATTGGGAGCTGGGAGTCTGTGTTAGGTGTAGTATTTTGAGTTGTCATTTTTTGTGTAAAAACAAAGCAAGAAACCTGGGAACCTGCCAGTGTTTTTTCCAAACACTAAAACCAGGATGAAATCAGGTTAAAAATTAAATAAATAATAAAACAATAATTAAACAAAAAAGCTGAGGGGAAAAAGATAAATGAAACAGCATTTGGTGTATATACTTTTTACTACATTATAATTTAAACTTTTTTAAACAGACATCTATATCTTTGTAATTCTGTGTGCTAGTAGTTTTTCCAGAAATACTGGTTTGCATATGCTTGCTAATTTCCTTCTAAGTATCCTCACTGATGTTGAGCTGTCTCAGAGGTAGTCCGATTTTGAAAATATGTGCTGTGCATTAAATATGCTCTTGACTCACCAAATTGTTTGGCTGAAATTGAGAAGTGTGTTTCAATGAATGTCTAAAAAAGCCAGTACATACTGTTTCGGATTGTCTAGGTAGGATAATTTCATGTAAGCAGTTAATTCCCCCTTCAGATTTGAAATTTCATCTTTAGTGGAAAATAGTTGAAATGCTCTGGCATAACAGTTGTTTGCTCCAAAATTCATTTTGAGTAAGGAATGCAGCATATAGGTGACAGTCTGAAAAGAGTCTTTGGCACTGAACACACTGGGGTTCAGATTATGGGTTACTGAGAAATTTCTCATTTCTTGCTGTTGAAGATTTTGAACACTTTTATGGCTTTCTAGTGTCCTGGGGTGAGAAGGAGTTCCCAAAATAGCTGGGTTTTCCTGCTATAAGTTTCTCTTGTAGTTTTTGTACTCAATCCAGCTGAGATTTTGGTTGTTAGGATCTGGTAAATGTCTGAATTGGCAAACATGCTAGCAGTCATTAGAGAAAATTCCATTGGTTTTTTGTGTCTCATAGAGGGAATCCAAGTTTTCAACAGTGAACGTTACCTTGATGTGCAGAATTGGGCAGTCATTTTGGTTATTTGCCTGTCTTTTCAAAGTTTCTGCTTTAGAACTAACAAACTTAGGATGAGCTAAGAGATGCATTATTTACATGACAGGCAAAGATCTACAAGCTCATCCACAAATGTGGCATAACAGGGGTAGATAATCAGCAGTTGGCTCTGCACTTGTCTCACACTGTATAAAATAAAACCTTCAGCTTATTTGTGTGCTTGAAAATGGTCCCGAATCCAAGGATGCAAGATTTCACATCTTTCATTTCTTTTGCAGTGGTAGCTGCTGACAGTGCTACATTAATCAGATTAGCAGGACTGATGATAACGTAGCAGCTCTGGTTTCTGATTGCGTTTAATCTCCTGTGCAAATTTGTCCATGTTGGAAGCAAAATCGGTGTTAGTTGTGGCACATTTTCCCAAGTCAGTTGGTACCTCTCAAACATGTCAGTTATTGCTGTATCAACAAAACAGTTGTCAGCAGAGGGGATGAATGTCATATCAGCATATAACAATGTGGTTTATTCACTTTGAAACAAAATAAATGAAAACAGAAAACCAAGAACTGGATGGTCCAAAATATCAGACGACTTGTCAAAACTCTCAGTGGACACCACATTTCATTCCAGCAGTTTTGATACTAAAGCATCATCATTTTCTTTCAGCTTCTTATAAGTGCTGTTATCTGCACTGGGAAGGGTCTTTGCTGCCAGTCATCTTTGTCACACAAGGTCATCCATAGGCCCCTATGCTATTAACAGCAGTTGTCTGGCAAAACAAAAAGGATGCACAAATTCATTTACACGAGCGTGCCATGTTCTCTTTCATTAAAGCCCAAGTAAAAGCTTCTCATATTGACTCTTCATCCCTAAGTTCACTGTCTTCTTTAAGAAGTGTTACTTTCTTTTTGTCAATTTCCAAAGGGATAGCTGTGTTAGTCTAGTCCAGCAAAACAAAACAAAACACTCCACACCAAGGAGTCGTATGGCACTTTAAGACTAACAGATTTATTTTTCGCATGAGCTTTCATGGGAGAAAATCCCACTTCGGCAGATGCTTCGAAGATGGGTGAACTTACAGAATGGAATGAAAATAAATGCAAGGGGGTGTAAAACATAGGATCAGATCATACAGTAACAGCAAATCAGAGCATTTGTTAGGTTCAAACCATGGGAAGCCTGAAGTCAAATTACCTTTTGTAATGGGAAAAGAACCCATAGTCTCAATTAAGTCCTGCTTTCACAGAATTTAGCTTGCATATTAATTCGAGTTCAGCTGTTTCTCTTTGAAGTCTTGATGTCCCAGTCACATCTCTGATGACAGTCATTAACAAATCATTTATCGAGTGATTACAAAGATGGAAGTGCTCAGCAACTGGTTTCTTTGTTCTGTGATTTCTGATATCAGCTCTGTGTTCATTTATCCTTTTGCGCAGCTATTGTCCTGTTTGTCCAATGTATAAGGTGTTGGGGGATTTCCTGCACATGATGGCATAGACCTCATTAGTAGATGAGCAGGTAAATGAACCTTTAATGGAGCAGCAGGCTTGATTAGGACCTATGATGGTATCTGTTGTGTAGATATGGGGGCAGACTTGGCAGCGTGGTTTGTTGCAGGGGTGTGTGCCTGCTTCAGTGTTTCTGTTGTTAAATCTGTAGTTGCTGGTGAGTATCTGTTTAAGATTGGGTGGCTGTCTGTAGGCAAGGAGAGGTCTGTCTCCTAAAGCTTGAGAGAGAGAGGGATCATCTTTTAGAATAGGCTGTAGGTCCTTAATGATCTGTTGCAGAGGTCTGACTTGAGGGTTGTATGCGGTGACTAGTGGTGTTCTGTTTTCTTTCTTGGGCCTCTCCTGTAGTAGATGACTTCGAGCTTCCATCTTAAACACACCACATGATCCATTGTCTACAGCCAAGCCCTAAAATATAACCACATATGCTCTGATCCCTCAGACAGAGAGACATCTTGAGGATCTCTATCAAGCATTCTTGAAACTACAGTGCCCACCTGGGGAAGTAAGAAAAATTGACAGAGCTACATGGGTTCCCCGAAGTCATCTACTACAGGAGAGGGCCAAGAAAGAAAACAACAGAACACCACTAGTCACCACATACAACCCTCAAGTCAGACCTCTGCAGCAGATCATTAAGGACCTACAGCCTATTCTAAAAGATGATCCCTCTCTCTCTCTCTCTCAAGCCTTGGGAGACAGACCTCTCCTTTCCTACAGACAGCCACCCAATCTTAAACAGATACTCACCAGCAACTACAAATTTAACAACAGAAACACTGAAGCAGGCACACACCCCTGCAACAAACCACGCTGCCAAGTCTGCCCACATATCTACACAACAGATACCATCACAGGTCCTAATCAAGCCTGCTACTCCATCAAAGGCTCATTTACCTGCTCATCTACTAATGTGATCTATGTCATCATGTGCAGGAAATCCCCCAACACCTTATACATTGGACAAACAGCACGATAGCTGCGCAAAAGGATAAATGAACACAGAGCTGATATCAGAAATCACAGAACAAAGAAACCAGTTGCTGAGCACTTCCATCTTTGTAATCACTCGATAAATGATTTGTTAATGACTGTCATCGGAGATGTGACTGGGACATCAAGACTTCAAAGAGAAACAGCTGAACTCGAATTAATATGCAAGCTAAATTCTGTGAAAGCAGGACTTAATTGAGACTATGGGTTCTTTTCCCATTACAAAAGGTAATTTGACTTCAGGCTTCCCATGGTTTGAACCTAACAAATGCTCTGATTTGCTGTTACTGTATGATCTGATCCTATGTTTTACACCCCCTTGCATTTATTTTCATTCCATTCTGTAAGTTCACCCATCTTCGAAGCATCTGCCGAAGTGGGATTTTCTCCCATGAAAGCTCATGCGAAAAATAAATCTGTTAGTCTTAAAGTGCCACATGACTCCTTGGGTTTTTTACTTGCTTTTGACATGTTCCTTTATTTTGCCAGTGCAAGCACTGACCTCAGTGCTTGCAACACAATGCATCCTCTTTACTTTTATATTTACTTCTCTTGAAAATTGCTAAGCACTGATTTTCTTGTTGGTATTCAGGTACAGATTTGCATCTTTGCCCCGTGTTTACTTTACCTCACCTGTCTGTAATTTCCAAGGAGCTTTCCTGGGGCTCTGTATGCTGGTAGTTCAACAAAAGGCACACTGTCCCTGATAAGAAGGGAGGGCTAAGGGCACAGTCAGTCTGCTAGACGCACCACAGGGATAGAGGAGAGACGCTATGTAGAAAAGGAGACCTCATTGATTTGAGGAAGGATGGTGGGCTTGCTGCTCATAGGAAAGGCCAGAGTGAAATGACTGACATAGATGTAGAGAAAGAATAGCAGGTCTATAATATTTGCAAAGCAAATTGACTCTCTTGTCTCTGTGCTAAGTGACATCTGCTTTCACCTATATTTCCTCACAGCATTGATTATCCAAGTTGCAAAAGAGAAAAAACACCAGTTTCTATTAAGTATAGGTAGCTTCCTTGTACCAAGCATTCCCTTTCCTGTGGGAAAAACCCAAGAAGAGGACTAGAGAGCTAAAAGAATCTGCATATTTTTTTCTGTTTCCTGTAGCACAGTGCCTCCTTGTGAGAGGTGTTGGAGGGTGAGCTCCCTCAGCTCAGCAGTTCTAAGTGATTTGTGCATAAAGAACTCCCTGTTGGTGTTCGGTTGAGTCATCTTCATGGATGGCTGCCCCATGCAGCTGCTTTCCTGGGCCTCTCTTCCTTCCTTAGCTGAATAGCTCGTTATAAATATTCTGTTATTATCTTGGTCCTTTTCTACATGCTCAGTAGGAGCCCTAGAAGGGATCCAAAGAAAGTTATAGCTGAATCAATTTCTGGCTGGGTTTCTTATCCTCTTCCTCTCCCACCGCCCAACTACAGAAATAGAACAAATCTGTAATTCTTACTTCCCTAAAACTCCTACCTCCCCAATTCCCTGGAATCACTTATAGAGGAGGACAGTTCTGCAGAGTATAATCCCTTTTTCCATGCAGGCAGGTGATAATTCATCTACTGAAGATCCCTGGAGTTTGTTTTGTAGAAAGGGAATGGAGAGATGAATAACAACCAGTCCTACAGCTTATTGAAAAGAATTTAGGGAAGAAAGACAAAAAATTTATGCACTAGGAAGAAAAAGGAACTGAGTTGGAGGATGATTCAACACTCTAGATCTCATTAGTATTGAGGAACAGGCTATAGTATATGCCACAAATCAGTCATCTAAATTAAATTGCAAATTAGTCTAATAAAATTTTGCATGGTAATGTGATAAGAACTAAAATGCAGTATTACAATGCTAGTGGTAGGTTTCAAATCTTTTTACATTTGAATTCTAGAAAGGTTTTAAAAGGCAAAACAATGGTTTTGCAGCAATTACTCAAATCTTATTCAAGAGAAATAAAAAACCCTTTCAGAAATAAACCTTGAACCACACAGAGCTCTTGGAATATTATACCATAGACTATCTTTAAATAAAAATTATCAGTGTTTTGCAAGTGGCACAAGTAATATAGTGCTTGGAGGTACATGCAAGACCAATACACGGCAAATGTGCTGCCATCCTGGTCTCCCCACCCCTCCCTTCAAACCCATGGGGCCTTAAAGTTGGCATATAGCATTTAACTACATTTACTGGCTAAATAAACCTTTTGTTGTTTAAAAATGTGAATATATAGGTCTCTGTTCTGCCATTGTTCATATGTGAAGTGGCTCATAATTCCACATAATTTGAACACAGATTTTTCATTTATTTTCATTTATTGCCTGTTGTAGCACCTGGGCCGTGTCCCTAGAAGCTGACCCTAAATGAGAGGAGTGTGGAGATGAGAGTGTATGTTTCCAAAGAATGGGATTGTTTAGTTGTTGAGCATCAGAAGACGTGTATTTCTTAGGCAATAAACATTTTACACACACACAAACTTGAAGATTAGGCCTCAAGTTTGGTATGGACCTAGTCTTCTGAAACCCACATATTTAAATCACAAAAGGCCAGGCTTGGTCCTTCATCTTCCCAAAGCAAATGAACCAGTTCATTGCATGGCACTTCAATTTAGATGAATTTGGGGATAGCGACAAGGAAAACTTTTGGTGAGACCTTAGAAACCAGCCCTGTGTCTATGGTACCTGGATGTTAATGGTCCTATGAAACTTTTCATAAGCATGTGCCTTTGCTTTAGAGTCCTAAATTTTCTAACTTGTGAATTTTCTATCATGTATGACTGTCGTAACTGAGCATCTCCTTGATCATGCAGGTCCTTCCTCACACCCTTCTGGTGCTCAGTGTTCTGACGGTTATTGGCTATTGCTATCCAGCTAATAGTCTGTGGTGTAGCTATTTAGATCAGTGTTTCTCAACCTTTAGTGGATGGGGGAACACCTAAAGGTATTAATTACTTTATGCTGAACACCTGATGAAAACATTCTTGAAACAGCTGGTAACAGTAGCAGGAGATAAATGTCCCTGTTGTGGCAAAGCTTCCAGGTGTGCATCAACATCTGCTGCTGAAAACCTGCAAGCTTTGCTGTGGCTGGGGCATTAAATAGCTCCTCCACCCTCCCCAATCAGTCCCCCACCACGAGAGGAGTCAGGATGGGTTATGGGACACCTGCACTATGTCAGAGGAACAGCAGTGTTCTGCAGAATACCAGCTGAGAAACAGGGAACTAGATTGCTAAGCACTTTTGTGATCCTTTGGGATGAAAAGCATTAAAAAAAAATTCCAGTATTACTGAAACTGGCCAAGGCAAGCAATTTGAACTAACTTCACCCTTCTAATTTTTAAAAATATCTTGAAAAAATTAGGTGTGTAAATTAAAGCTTTTACTTGTTGTGTGAACTCCAGGCCTGTGCAGCTGAAGTGAGCAAATTGACCTCAAGGGGAATTTGAGCAGTTCTTACTTAGCAGATTGCCAACAACCTAACTGACTTTGGTAACATCAGTAGGGTTTTCACTTAGATTAATAATTAATATCTCTTTACTTCACTTTATTCTGGTGTAAAATAAAATAAATCTGAGAGTCCCAGAGATCCTTTTGATGGAGCATGGAATGTGCAAACGGACACAGTCAGCTTTATAGGCAATTGTCCTGTCTGAAAGTGCTTTACTTACTATAGTTAAGCCAAATCCTACAATTACTATAAGTGAAACTGGATGAAGGGACTGAGGGCTAGTTGTCAGGTACTGCACTATGAATCAGACATTGGTTCTATTTCTGGCTGTATTAGTGACCTTGTGGAAAACACTTTGCTTTTGTGTAGATAAAACAGAGAGTGGCTTTTCTCTCTAGTGATACAACTCTGTTTTTCTGTAATACTTTTCACTTCTTCATCCCAAAGCACTTAACAGAGAGAGATAATTTTCAAATAACAAAGCTGCAGCACAAAAACTAAAATATATTTAAAAACCAGAAATCCTGAGATGGTTTCTCAGGTTATTTTAATTAGTCCTTACTCGTGTCAGCTCCCATTGTGGTCAAACTGAATAAAGATCTCAAGGTCTAGCCTTTAGGGTTGTTTCCTTAGGGTTACCTGAACTTCATTATTTTGTTTTATTTTTCTTTCTAAAATTTTAAAAAAAGAGTATTTTAAATCAGCCTATTCTATTATAGGGCATACTTAGACTCGATAGCATCCTCACTGAAGATGGATATTTTGACACATGGAGATCTTGATTTCATGTCTTTCAACTCCCTAAAAAGACATGAAAAAACTGTTTTCAATTCCATTGGGAAGATGACCTACCACTAAATGTGTGTTCATGTGTATGCTTAGAAGACCTCATAGCCTTCTAATAAGTATGCTTGTAAACTTGAACAGTGTAGAGGGCAGTCATAATATACAAATATATTTAAAATCATGGTGTTCCACTTATGTCACTGAACATGCAATTCTACAAGTTTTTTATTCAGGAACAACTGTGCTTTGATTTTTCTCTCACATTCTCTCTCTTGCTTTTTAGTCTTTAATTTTTCACATGCTTACAGTTTGGGATTTGAGGAACTAAAGATCAAACTTTGGATTTTTTCAGGGAGTGAAGTTATTAAACTGAATATTTTTTAATACAGTAATGCAGTTTTTTACCTTTTTAAACATAAACTCATTTTTTCCTTAACTTGTTCTGAAGGAAGCCATCTCTGAATGTTATACATTATTATACATGCAATAAATGTACCGACCAGAAAGGTATTGCATAGGATGGCATGTGCTCATATTGATCTCAGTTCAGTATTCACTTAAAGAGAAATTGGTTTATGGAGGATGGGTGAGAGGGAATAGATGCACACAAATACACTAAAAAGAATGTGTTTTTATTTTCACAATTTGATTTAAAATTGTCCCCTTAGTGGCTTATGTTATTGTAAAGCACTGCCGCAGAACAAGTAATAACAAAAATAACTCATTAATGACTGTTTTTGTTTGGCCTTGGTCCAATGCCTGCAGCCTGATGTCTGATGAGGAGACAGTCTGTATCACTTCATCCGTCTCCTAGATTGGGCATCAGAAAGTGCCTGGATTTCTGTGGACTAATACCCCTAACTTGTCTCAGCAATAATGTCATAAAGAGCCAATAGCAGCATGAATTTAAAATATTTTGGCATCTGCTGTTTGCATCATTTATTTATTATTTTAATAATCCAGTAAAAATGAAGCAGAGGGTATGGGCTTGTTGGCTCCATATTATAACAAAACATTGTCAGCTTGGCAAAAGTGGAGTTTAGAGGCAAAAGGTCATGGACAGAAACTGCCACTGAAAAATCTGGATATCTTCTCAGGTCAGGGTTTATATTCACCAAATAATAACCAGATTGCTTCTGGTGATGAACTAGGGGTGTATTTTCAACACAGCACAGAAGTAGACATATGTCTCTAACAAAGAGGAAACTAGATGCTTTGTTAATGACAAAGTATGGGCCAAATTTACAATAAATTAAAATGAAATGTTACCCTTTATAGCTGACTGATTTTGTTTTTGGAGTAGGCAGGATCGTACTTGACAACAGTGTGTTTATTTACAGAACTGCTTGCTGCATTATTTTTGTACAAAGTAATGTACAATGTGCTGGGCAGATAGAATCATTCTAAAGGTGTAGACTTGTTAGTCTAGTTGTCCTACGGCACTTTTAAAGACTAACAAGGAGTCAATAAATTTGTTAACCTTTGAAAGTGCCACAGGATTCCTTTTTGGTTTTGCAGGTAGAATAATTAACCTTCTGACTCATGCCCAGATTCAGAAAGGTGATCAGGTAGCATGTGCCTAACTTTAAACAATGTTCTGTTTTTTATTTGGATCTTTCTTTCTTGATATTCTGTTTAAAAAAAATCTCCTAATGAAATGTCATGGTTCCATATATGCTGCGATTGTGAGGTGTAATTTACAGCAGACATTTGAAGGGTAGAGGGTGTCAAAGATTTAAACATATGTGATGCAAAAGTCATGCAATGTATGATGATTCTAGAATAAAATTCTGAATTATAGCACTGAATTCAGAGCTAAAACAAAGCAGCAGGAAGATACTGATCAGACTTTGAAAGATATTCATGTTCTAAGTTCTGTTGTGGAATCTTAAAAGCATGTTTAGATTCCCTTCGCATCTGTTATTTTTCAGGGGCTCTCCAGCAACCTTCAGCTTAATTTTGTTTTCCCTTGCAATATTCTACTTATCTGAATTAATATTAAAGACCTGTATTAGAAAGGATTAAAACCAGAAAGTAGGACATTTTTAGTCAAAGGGCCATGGTTGGAACCTTGGATATGTGGCCAAATTTCATTACCACAATTAAAAAAAAAAAAATCTTTTACCACAGTTTCCCTTCTCTGAAGAGCTAAATTGTGACTTGGACTACATGTTTTTTGCAATGGAGGAAGTGACAAAAAGAAAAATCTTTACCCTTGGTTCCCTTCAAGTATAAGTAAATGATGCTACTTATCTGCTCACTTCCTGTCTTGGAGCAATTGGGAAAGGAAGAGAAATTGCCTTCTATCCACTTACCTTGCTTGATGCTCAGCAGTTGTCCAGGTGGAGGTGGGCCTAATTTATTACCATTAAGAGGAATGTATGTCTGCCCTCTGAGAATAAACAGCTCATGGATCACTGAACAACAGCATGCACTGAGGGGAGATTCAGAGGTCACTCTGGAGCAAAATGCCTCATGCGTAATACTGCTCAACACACCACCCTTGGCAGGAGGTGTGCCTGGAAGCACAGACTAGCTTTGAAAGCTCCTTGGGTAGTAAAAACTGTTCGACGACCAAAATCATGTGTTTTCAGTGAGGCGTTCTATAAAATGGATCAAGTGGAATATGCTGTGTGTCTGCTCTCTCATCAAACTGTAGCTTTTTTAGAGGTGTTTTCACTTGTAGTCCTTTAAGCACTTAGATTCTGAGTTTGATCAAGGTCATTTTTTGTGAATCTGGTTCAGGCCTGGTCAGTATTTGGATGGGGGGGGGGGGGGGAGAAAATCCAACAACCACCACCATTGTGACAAGGTAGGCTAGCCCAGAGATCTGCTGCTGAAGGCCTTAGGGTCCAGCTGCAACCCATCCCAGGGAGAGCAGAAGAGAAATCCTCTAGGCAACCTAGTGTGTTTGCAGGAAAGCTGCCAATGAGAGAGGAAGCAGGGAGCAGCCAATGTGGGCTCAGCAGGACTATATAAAGTTTGCTGCAGAACAGAGAAGCGGACACTTGCTGTCTGGAGCTGGAGGAGAAAGGACTGGGTTCCTTACTGGCTGAAAGAGTAACAGGGCCACAGATAGCTGAGTTGATTGCAGGAACTGGGGGAGTGAGAGAGCTTCTGGTTTGCTACAGGGATTGAGTAGGGACTGAGCCTGGGAAGTTCTGCAGGAAGACAGTGTCACCAAAGAGAGAGCCCAGGAAATAAGACCCCACACCAGGGCCAAGACTACGTAAAGAGTGTACACCCTGGAAAGGGATTTTTTTCTGATTCGCATCCAAACAGTGTGTGTGACTCAGGCAGAGAGCGGACTTGCTGATTAAAAGCTATGTGAAAAACACTGGCAGGGTCACTAGAAACTGAAAGACTGCAGACTGACCAACCTGAATGGGGTGCTTGTAAGAAGTGGGTGCTGCCCCATTACAGTCTCTAGGTGACTCTGTGAAGGAATCAGTAGGTGGCACTGTCCTCTGAACATGAAAATCATCGATAAGGCAGACAGCCAAAGTGAACTACATTTCTCCAGAGAACTGTGGAGGAGGCAAGGTGGTTAGCGAGTAATTAGCTTACGTAACCTTGGAGCACAACCCAGGCACGACGTTTTCAGTCATCCACAGCCAGCATCCTAGTTTCTTAGCTGGAATGACAGCAGTAAACTCAGCACACTTTCTTGAGTTTTAATTGCACCCCAGCTCTCAGAGTGTGGGATTGTGGAGATGCTGCTGAAACCCATTATACACCCACTGGAGCCCAAATGTCTCCTATGAGTAAAACTGAGACCTTTTCTTCTTCTCTGAGGTGGTTAACGGAAATGCTGCCTTTCTCTCACAGACTGAGAAATTTCAGTCTCTTTAGTCCTTATGAAAACATTGATAAAATTAAAGATTGCGTGGAAAACTTGCACTATATCACACATGCTTTCAAAAATAGCATCTTGCTGATGGCATTCGAGAGATGGTATTTTAGTTGTGGTGTTTTCACAGCTTTTAAAGACATTAATGACATTTTACATTAGAAATGAAAGCAGATTCACACTGCACTTCAGTGTACAGTACTATACTCTGGGTTCTGCAAGAGCAGTGCCCAGATTGATTTGAACTTGTGTTGTGGGGCATGTCTACAGTGCCCTACAATTCGGATTAAAGGAGTGCACACCAAAGTATTGCACTACCACCCCTCCTGCTTGGACACTGAGCGTGAACTTAAAGGCCCCTTGTTTGGGCTAATAGGATCCTGTGAGAAGAAGACTACATTACTGAACAAACAAGATTACATTAGTGTGAGCTAGGAATCTTTTAAGTTTATTCCCAGAGCATCCACAAAAGGAAATTTTAGCATAGCTTTAGTGCACGCTAAAGGTGGTACTTAAATGAAAAAAAGGTACTTCTTAGTTTTCTTTCTCCCCTCCTCTACCTCCCAACATTCCTCCTTATACTCACTTGTCTACACTGGAGGTTCTGCAGAGATCAATGCAGTGTGATCAGTTAAATGGGTTTACACAACCTACTCAGTCAATGGGTGATGGACACTCTGGTTGACGCTTTTAGTCTGTCTCCACGAAAGAATTAAGGTTGCATCAATGGGAGGGCATTGCCCATTGATGCAACACTGTGTAGATGCCATGATGCATCAATGTAAAGACATCAATGGGGGATAAGCAAGCTATTATGTATGTTATAACATTGGTGGCAATGCAGACCAGTCTCTAATTATGATGTCTTTTGGAGCCAAGACTTTTCATTATGTCTAGTACAACATCCAGTATGACAAGGCCCCAAAGGTAGTATACAATAATTAATATAGGAAGAATTTTGCTATAATCAAAGCTCCCCTACTAAAACATTGCATTATTTATACTCTGTGCACAATGTTCTGTTGCTTTTCAATGAATGAACGTGAATCTTCTGTAAATAGCTCTCTACATCTTTATCATTGTTAACTTTGTCATCCACTTGTTTAAGTATATTACCTACTGTGTTTTGTCTCAGCTTAGACTGCAAACTCTTTAATGCAAGAACAGTCCCTTACTAGCCCCAAAAGGTCTTCATATAGTTGGAATTTCTGGTTGTTACTGTAATGAAAACAATAATTAATAGTAATTTCTCCCTGAGATTACAGAGAACGCTATTGGTAGTGTTGATAGACTTATCAATAGAAATTGTAGTTGATTAAATATGACTGGAGTAAAGTGAAATATGTGACTACATGGGATTTATTACCATTTGTAGAAGGGAGGCAAAGGTACAACATAACATACACAAACAAAATGCATCTTATGTGTTTCTTCAGGCTATTATGTGTTTTGTTCAGGCTTTATGCAAGGGTCAGGGAGTATCACAAACTATATCAATATAAAATGATATGACTTTTGAAGGAGGTGTGTTCCTCTGCATTTTGTTATGAAAACAAAACAAAGTTCTCAGTAGTGGATAAGGAAATTCAGAGTTTGAAATGAATATGTGTGATGTATTTGTGCATTTTTTATATGCTCTGGTTTCCTGGGCTGCATATCAGTGCAACAAAGCTAAATGCTGTCTGGAGAGAGATCTGATTTATTATCAGGTTATTTTCACAATTCAGGAATACACAACAAGATGGACACTTCAGCAGATTGTGGCCTAGAAAAATATATGGTCTTGCCAAAATGGAAATACTCCTTAACGCTCTAGCCATAGTTCTGGCCTCACTGACACTTGTACAACCCTCAGTGATAAGACTCAGTGGACTGCACAGACCTAAGAACTTGACGCCTTGGGCCCAGTCACAGTATTGCTGGGAGTGGTCAGTGTGCAAATTAGCAATTTATTTATTTATTTTAGAAATTATCTTCATAATTACTTGTCTTAGTCTACCTATCGGTGGACAGACCAAGGAAGTAGCAGCACCTAACTTTTTATCTTCTCGTGGCAAGAAAATGCACTGTTAAAGCAAAATGGTGTTACAATTTGATTAATCTTTTTTTGCTGTCATGTAATAAGAATAATGTTCATGGCATCGTGGAAACAAATCACTTTTGTGAGTATCCAATGCGTTGGCTATGTTTCAGTGTTTAATTGCTCTGCCATGAACAATGTTGTTGAAAGAGTAAGTTGCAATGAGTGTTCAGTTTCATCAAGAACATCCACCACAGGATTATTAAACAATTAGTCTCAATAGGTCTTATGTTCGTGTGCCATTAGTGTGTGCCTCAAGTGTTTTTTTGGAAGGTAGGAGTCTGCAGTAATAGCTGTATTTAAACAGAAATAAAAAAAGAATCCATAAACTTAAATGAATGTAGCAGGTTTACCAAATCCTGTTAATTTTCTCTAAGTAGCCTTTTATTACTCCTACCACCTTGTTCTACAGCAAAATGATTAACCTGAAATCCTTCAAAGTCCTCATCCTGCAGTCGTTCCTTAGGCAAAATTCCAGCTAATTCCCTTTGGAGAATTAACTGTGACTGGGCATAGGAGGATGGGTCACTTCAAAGAATTGGAAAAAGAAGGAATTGGAGTTTGAAAAAAAAAGGGGGGGGGTTGTCACCAACTTCAGTAAGGGCAGAAGCCTACGCATTATGTTTGGCTAAGCTGAGTATGGTGGGTTTGAATCCTTTGCAAAAAGAAAGAGTGCTATTGTGAGAGTTACTTTTGCTGTCTTACATGTGTATATAGATCCATAATTCTCCTTTCTGTTCACTGTCTTTCAAAGCTTGTCTTGGGGAAAAAGCCCTGGAACCAAGTTTGATTTAACCATTTTTTTAATAGAAATATTACATTTGTCTTCTGACATACTAAAGATCTGTTAACTTAAGGGTACGACAAGCGATTTAAGGCTATTTTTCAAAGAGGCTGAAGCCAGGCAGTTGTAATAGGAGTTGGAGTTAAAATTCCATTATTCTGAAGTCGTCAAAGCTCAGACATCATTAGTTGCCCTAGACATAAAATGAACCGTTCTTATCTTGAGATATAAATGCATCATTTATTACCAAAGCTGTATAATTGCTTTAGTTATTCACAGCATTTTCTTGGATTGATTTGTCTGACTTCTACATAGAATATGACTTTATTTTAAAATGATAGAGAGACATGCAATATAAAATTCTTCTATGTGTGCTATATTTCATGTTAAAAATTATTTTTCCTTAGCCCAAAATAGTTTTCTCTTTTCCTGTTAATTACAAATCTAACTCCTGAACAATCAAGTCCATTACTGTCCATGTTAACAAAAGTATGGATTTTCATATTTTACTTTGAACTATTGCTTACTATTAAAGATACTTAAAGATTCTCTGACATTAAATTAGCTTTCACATTCACAGCTTCCAAAGAATAATGTTAAGATAACTTGACAGCCATATTAAATCTAGACTGGAAAACAATCATTTTTTTAAGATGCACATTTTCTTTACGCTTGCACATCCTAGTCAGTGTTTGGGTATTTCATTTCGGCCATTTTATGCTCAACATCTTCTTTTCCTTGATTTATAATATATTGACTTTTGTTTTCCTTTATCTCAATACCATTATGTAAAGAAGCACCAGGAGGCTTCAGGCTTGAGTAAGATAGAAATAACAATGACTGCTTTGTTTCATTATCTTTATCATTGTTACATTTGTATATTTTGAAAGTAACACATGGGTGGCATTATAAAGTGAGAAAATGTTGGTCATTCCTGCATTCTGATCTGTATGGATCTGAGACCCCTGTCCCTATCTGGAGCTCCATTGACCCAACTGGAATAATTGCTGGGCAAAACTATCCACACTGTGAATCAGATTGCAGAATTGGGGCCTGGAACATAAATCATAGAATCATAGGGTTGGAAGGGACCTCATAGGTCATCTAGTCCAACCCCCTGCCAGGGGCAGGACCACTCCCACTAAACCATCCCAGTCATGGTTTTGTCCAGCCGGGCCTTAAACACCTCCAAAGATGGAGACTCCACCACTTCCCTTGGCAGTTCATTCCAAGGCTTCACCACTCGCCTAGTAAAAAAGTTTGGGGGAATCAGTTTGGGGGAGAGCCTTTGCTTTCACAGACCAAAAATGTTGTGCCAATGCCTGCACCACTTGCTTACATTAGTAGTATCATTTGCAACTACTTGAGGAATCTGTCCGTGCAAAATTCATGAATTCCAGGGTGATGTTACGTATTTTGCTTGTTTCTATGTCAGACTGAACATTCCATTTTGGGGCTTGCCTGCCTTCCCTGGGGTCCTTTTACCTCCATGCTGGGCTGTAAAATTTCAAAGAATGATGACACAGGAGAAACAATTGAGTGTTGTTAAACCTCAGCTGTCCGCTATTACCAAGTAAGCCCCCTTTGATAAAGAGCTGGTAACCATCCAAAAGAACGAGATAACTAAGCAATGGACCATGTGGTGAAGAACTTTAATCAACTGCTGAGGAAATGCAGGAATTATAAGTGTCAATGCTCCAATACCTGCCTGCTTTTCACTCTAGCCTCCTCCCACTTAATTCCCCAACACCTTGTTCTTCTCCCTCCGCATTCGTTTTCCCATGGCCTAGATGCAAACAGAGGGCCACAGAGAGTGTGGGAGAGACAGACCCCCTCATCTCCCTTCTGGTGCTTGGTGCTCAGCAGTTGGGAACAGCAGGTGTAGAAAAAAATGTTCAGTCATGACAGAATGGAGCACGTTTGGTACAGGTTGAATCTTTGGAGACTTCAGTCACTCAATTCTCCTGTGCATGTGTAAACTGAGAGTTTCAGAGGCTTATAATGTGGTCACATTTAGGCTGATTTTCCACAAAATCATAAGAGATACATTTCTCCCATGAGGTTGACCTGCCTGCCAAATTCAAAATCCCTGTTCCAAAGCATGGACTTGGTAGAACTTCTCCATTGTAAGCATTTTTAAATAGAGAAACCATTTTTTCCCCTTACCTTCTTTCTGAAAAGTAGCTGAGCTTTTTTTGCTGAACTTTCCCCAAAAAGGTTTGCCTGAGGCGGACATCTGCATGAAAAATTGTGGCTCAAATAGTTAAAGCAAATTTACAATCATTAACATAATTTTTAAAGCAAATTTGTAATAGTCAAAGAAAACTTATAATCAGCTTAAAACAGTCATAGGATGGGAATTGCTGGGCAATCTAAACAGGCAGTGTTAAGTGCAATGTTCCCTCTAAGCTGATGATGCAGCTGAGCAAGTTCCCTACTGGTTCCCTGACCTCCTCTGGACCCCTTCCTGCTGCCTGCCAGCTCCCTGCGTACATCCATAACTTGCTCAGTTGTATCATCAGCTTAGAGGGAACACTGAGCCCAAAGAATAAGCAGTTGTATCGATTGATTGTATAAAATGTTGCTGTGCTATAAAAAGATTGCGTAAGGTCTTTTATGAAAGCTTTTAATGTTCTAAACAAGGCTTGTCCAACCTGCGGCCTGGGAGCCAAAATCTAGCCTGCCAAGGGCTCTTACCCAGCCCACAGAGCCACCTCATACATTCTCTTGGCATTCCTGACACTTTCCTCCTGCCTTACCATGCCATGCTCTCCTCCCTGCCATTTTCCTGTCTTGCCACCCCTGCCCTGCTCTCTATGCTTTTCCTTCCCTGCCACACTCCCCTGCCAGCTACACACCCGCTGCTCTTTCTTGCCACCTCTGCCACACCCATGGGGCCACCCCTGACCTACCCTCTTGCCCCCCCTCGGCTCTGCTCCCTACACTCTCCCCTACCATCCCGCATGGCCCCCTCCTGCCCTGTCACCTCTTCTCTTCCTTGCCAGCCTCGCTTTCACAGAACTTTTACAGATTTACAGAACCAAACTGAATTTGTAAGCTGGTGCTTATTTTTGATTGTTTAAATTTTATTAATAATATAAATTTCTATGCCTTATGTAACCAAAATTTGCTTTCTGGCCCCTGAGTGAGAAGAGAAGTGCGATGTGGTGGCTCATCCCAGAAGGTTGGACACCCCTGTTCTAAACTGAATAATCATGTCTCTCTCTCACACGCACCCACCCACACCCCACCCCAATTAAAAGATCCTTCAGGAACATCAAGGCTTCCTGCATCTATCATTGGTCACTGTCCACCTGAGCAGTGCTGTGACTGCACTCTCCTTCCACGGTCTAAGTGGGGCAGTGACCTAGATGCAGGGAGCTCCAATGCCCTCTCCCCAAACCTACAGGCCCCTAGGGCTGTGCTGAGGAGAAGCTTTTGAGGTGGGAGAAAGCAGCAATACCAGTCACTCCATTCATGCAGAGAGACAAGATGCATGAGGTAGTATCTTGTATTGGATCAACTTCTGTTAGAGACAGAGAAGCTTTCAAGCTTAAATGAAAAGCTCTGCATAACCTCAAAAGTTGTCTCTGACCAACAGAAGTTGGTCCACTGAAAGACTTTACTGCAGCCACCATGCCTCTAGATTTGCAAAGGTATGTAGACATCTTTCTCTCATTGTTTCTGTAGAAGGTAGCATAGCAGCTTAAATGTCTTTTGAGAGTCTGTGTGAAATAATTCAAATTCCTTGGGTGGTGCAAAGCATAGCACTATTCCACACATATCAGGGTGTTCAGCTCTTTTACTCTAGGAACTAGAGTCAGAACTGTAGAGTTATCCCCATGACCTGTTGGATGAGATCAACTTATCCACTTTCTAGTGTGATTCCACAGAGCTTCTCCAATAAATGCTTGCTTGTTGTGGCTTTTTCAAAGAAGATGGTGAGGCAGAATGTCAGTTTAATCTTACCTGCACTGTTACAGCAAACTTTTAAGGTGTTAATACTATTCATCCCCAGGCACTGCCTCACAGGGAGGCACGCAGAGACTGCTGCGGACCCGTACTCAAAGTGACCCGACACCAGCGAACCCAGAGTCCGGGGGCAGGTGCGGTAGTCAGGGGCAGACTGCTTTTTGCTCCCCCTCACCTTGCCCTGCTGACCACACCACCAGCCAGTGGAAGTGCCCTCCCTGGCTGCTCTGGAGGGACCCACGACAACTCCCCCCAACTCGCTAAGCAGCATGTCAGATGGGACCCAGGCAGGGCTGCTGAGTAGCTGGGGAACATGTGCCAGCAGGGCAGCAGCAAGCTGGTTGCAGGAACCCAGGTGAAAAGATTAGGCCAGACAGGCAGTGCTCTCAGCAGGCAGTTCCTGCAGCAACACCAAGGAGCTAGGGTGCCAGAAGAGACTGCACCCCCAGGACACGAGGGTGACTGAGAGGACCAGCGGCACCTGAACTCCCTCCCCATACCTACCGCCTGCCTGAGTCACTAGCTGCTTCCTTGCTCCCCCGCTGGGCCAGCCCAGGCCAAGACAAACACAGGCCCTGCCATCTGCCCCTTCCCCTGGCCGCCAGAGCTGCTACCTGGCTACTCCTGCCCAGAGCATTTAAACGTTCACAGCCTGGAGCAGCTTCCTGCTGACCAGAAGACTGTGTCTTCTGGCCAGGTAGGGGCCACAGCTGCTGGCTGTTCGTGGGAGTCAGTGGTGCCTGCACGGGTGAGTGGTGGACGCTGTGCAACCGCCCACCTGCACGGCTTACAGGGAACATTGCTTATGTGTGTAACTAGTGTGTGTGTACATGTGTGTATAAATGTATGTTACCATTTGAGTATTTCCATTATATTATGCTTTGCTTGCATAGCACTTTCCATTTTAGAATCTGAGTATTTTATAAATGTAAATAGATCTATCATCAACTCCCCTGTTAGTTAGATAAGCATTTAGTTAATGTTATGGATTCTAGAACCCAGGTCTCTTGTTTTCTGATCTGTTGCTAACCACAACATTATCCTTTCTCTTTTTAATGATGTTGTTATTAATAAAAGTTTGCAACAAAGGTTGATAGAGATCATTGAGCCAAGCAGAGTTCAGGTAAATAGTTCATTAGGTGGAGAAAATGAGTGTTTGGAGAATATTTACTTTTAAACTAAGATATATGGCTATATGGATTCATGACAGCAGTCCATTAGGCTCAGATATGGGGATGTGTACAGTGTAAAAACAAGATGGAATTTTTGCAACATATAATCATAAAACTTGCCTATGACTTTTCTTATATTCATAATGTCCTTTGAAACTGACTTTTACTTCTCAATATGCTCTCATAAACCAGCTCAAGGGATTTTTTTAAAAATGTCGTTCCTTACTTTTTCAAATCCTTGTTTTTGCAAGTCTGTTGGACTTTCTCATCTAATTTATCAGGAGGGCCTTAGAGAAAGTCAGAAAAGTACATTCAGCTGGGAAGATAGATGGAAGGTTTTGCTTTTAGAAATATTAGCTTCATGTAGAGTGTAGTTTTGAACTGACTATATAAAAATGGTACCACCTTACCCTCAAGATCTGCTCTCTACATTTTTATTCCAAGTTGCAACTGTATATTTTAATGAGCTTTTACTTCATTTTATCCCTATTGCTAGACCCCGCATAGCAATAGAAAGTGATTTGGGTGGTGTTTCTTCTTAGAAATAATCAACTGAATTGTTACTGAAGTTCCAAATGAAGGGCCAAATTCTGTTCTGTGTCAGACAATGTTGTTGCACATGTGTGTTTGACTATTGAACTTGAAGGTTGTGGACTTGCAGAAGTATAATTAAAGATAGAATTCTGTATATTTAAAACTATTTTTTTGCTCCTCTGGGATCAAAAAAGACTGTAGGTTGAGTTTGTAGGGCTGGCAGGTGGTGGGGAAAAAAATCTTATGTGTGGAAATGAAGTTTGATCTGAAAATCATTTGAGATGCACCAAAAGGAAAAAAAAGTGTGGAATCCTTAAAAGACACTTCTTTGGGTAAAACCAAATTTTGGGACTTCAGTGGGCTTAGGATCTGGATCTTAAATATAGGGGTATAGAGTGTGATATAAGGGAGATGGGGATGATATGGGGAGAGTTGCTGCAAGCCAGAATTGCTGTGGAGGCACAGGGCTTCCTGTGGATGATCCTCGCGTCTCAAAAAGCCCTGGTTTCGAGGGAGGAAAGGATTGATCCAGGCTGGAGTATCGAATAGAGCTAATATCCATGTTCTCATTGCAATACAGTATAGAAAACTGGCTCACTTGCATCATGAGGGGCTGAAAGCGAAAGGGAAGGAAAGAAATATCAAGTTTCACCTTTCAACCCTCTAGAAGAGATCATAAAAACGTCTACTCTTTGTCTGATTTCAGAAGGTCAGAAAAACAGGAAATTCATGTATCTTTTTGAGCTAGAATCTGGAAAATTTGTTTCATTCATTCCTTGTAGGCCTTCTGATTACAGAAAAAACAAAAAATTGATATTTGATATTTGTTATAAGTCACCAAAAGGTCATCTGTCTCACAGTTTACAAAACATACGTTACTGTCTACTGTGATATGTCTTCATTTTGGACACTAAGCCTCCATTTTGGAGAAATGATGGCAAAGTAAGCTCTCCTCAGGTCACTAATTCTACTGCCTAGGTTTTTGAAAACACAGTTAAGCAAGAAAAGCACGTTAGCTCAGTTGGTATCAGTGATGACAGCCATCATCAACCGGTGGATGGAGCCTGTCCTCCAATATTAACTGTGTGTGTTCAGCTCTGCATAAACTGTGTACTATACATACCTCAACTTAAATGTTGTACTGTGAAAACAATTAACCAATCATCAAGCCATACTCTGACATTAACTGTGCATATAAGAAAAATTATGTAATAGAGTTACTTGTTCTGTACATAAAGCTTAGCTAGAAATATACAGCAGCCTTTTGGAGAGATGTAATACAATTTCTAAATTTCAGGATGGGAATAATTCAAGCCAAACTCTGCTCTCAGCTACATCTGTGACTTTTATGGCATTGCTTGGGTGTGAAATACCATGAACTTGCCTCTACTTTGCTCTTTTTAAATAACTGAGAACTGGCTTTATAATGTGTCTTTGGTGCTATTATTTGTAATAGCTGCCAGTTGTGGAGTTTCTGGAAATTGTACCAATATTTTCTGCTGCAGTGTCTCTACCCTTCACAAGTAATAGCTACTGACATTCTGTGACCTGGGTGACATAGCTAAATCTGCACATGAGATTCTCTTGTGTCTTATGTTTGTGATAAGAACCCTAAAATCAATGCATCATCTCATCGATTGCTGGCAGGTGCATATCTTTGAGTTAACATGTGGAAGCCAGAAGTATTGGGTTGATTGAATTCAGCACTTTGCAGCAATGAACAAAGATTCGGATGTGGCTAGAAAGAAATCACTGGAGATTTAGAGGTTGGTTTGAAAGCTACTGTAACTTGACAGCTAATTGATAACTTGGTACTGTAGCTCTGTTTTTACTGTAATTGGATGCTGGTGGAGGACTTTCTTTCGTTTGGAATTAAGAGATAGAAGCACACATACTTTCCTGAAAGAACAATAGATTTAATCCTAAACAATTCACATTAATGGGAAGGTTCAGTCTTATAAAGAAATTTGTATAAAAAAGAGTTACGCTAGAAACTAGGATTAAACACTAAATGATGAAGTAAACAGAGCATAATGTTGGCTAAGCCCATCTTCCTAGCATCTATTAATTCTCACAAAGTAACATGGAACTGAGGTTGGAGTAATCAAGTTTGCCTTCATTGTCTCATTTTGATTTCAGCCATTTAGCACATGAGTCTAGTTACTCATGGATGAATTTGGTCTATATTTGTGCAATATAGTGAAAACACTATGGACCAACTTTATCCTTGCTATACGTGAGTGTGACTTCCAATAGGCTGAATAGGAGTTGCTCCCATTTATGGTATAGCTGAATTTAACCTATTCCAAGCCTATGATTCTTGCTTTTTGATAGGTATCCTGAAGAAATTTAGAGGTATTATTGTGTTAATAAACCTAATGAAATTTGTAAAGAACAACTTGATTAAGTAACTCAGAAATCTTATGAACAAACATCAACATGTTTCCTCATTCAGCATCCAAATGCACCTGAATGCAAATTTAATACAAATCAGATACAGGGCCAGACTAATCCAGGGCTTATTCCAGTGTAAACCCCAGCAAAGATTTTCTGTGGCAGTAGAAAGTGACTGCAGTTTTGTTGGAATAGAAGGAGTTAGGGACAACCATGATTTAAAAAAAAAAAGGTGGGTGGCTCAGGAATGTGACAAAACCAAGGGGATCAAGGAGTGTACTGATCACTGCTTCTAATAATGTCTGCTGCTGCCAGAGGTCCTACAGAGGTTAAAACAGTCCCCTGCTATTAGGAATCCAAAAAGGAGGGGAAAGGGAGTGTAATGCTGCTTGCCCTCTGTTTTTGTCTATTTACACCTGTGTGTGAGTTCTTCTGATTTGATCCTTAATCTGTTGTATTTGGTGGCTTTTAATGGAAAAAAGAAAATATTTCCCATTCCTTTTGCTAGGTAAAGGATTTCTGAGATTTTAAAATATTAGCCTAGTCAACAGTCTGTACAAATACATTAAAAGAAAAATGTCAGTATTTATTATTTAAAAAATACCCCAGGTGCTTCCAAGTTTGGTTCTCTGGAGATAGTTCTAGTAGTGTAACACTGGGATGTGTAATGAATAGTATTAGCCTTGTTAATCTGTTTTGATGTGTCTAGAACAGTAATAAGAGTCTGGAAACAGGAAAAATAATGTTTAACACTTTCTCCCATTCTTTTTCTTCACATTTCTAAAAAATGATTTGGTTAAATGAAAGATTTGTGAGGGAGTTCAAAAATAATTCTCTTTTGCTGATGATAGGACAAGAAGCAAGGGGGGGGGTATAGGCTGGACATTAGGAAAAAAAATCCTAAGTGTCAGGGTGATTGTCCATCAGAATAAGTTGCCTAGGCAGGTTGTGGAATCTCCATCTTTGGAAGTATTTAAGAGCAAGTTAGAAAAGTAGCTGATCAGAGATGGTTTAAAGGGGTACTTTGTCCTACCGTGAGTGCAGGGAACTGGACTCGATGACCTGCCATGGTCCCTTCCAGTTTCTATGATTCTAGTAAGTTTCCATTTAAGACCACGGTCCAGATTATATGATATGAAGGGGCTGCATCATAGAAGAGAATTCAGGCCTAAGAATATATTAAAGGTTATGAATAAGACTTCCTATATGGTTTCACTGCAATATAGTGATCTAAGAGAGTATTTTTGTTATACTTGATGACGATCTAGACATTTTAAATCTCCTTTCAGATCTCACTTTAACCTGATAAACAGGAAATTAGAGAACTTGCTACCATCTTGGATGCTGGCTATGAAACTGTAAAATGAAGAAAACAATGAAGTTATTTGGTCAGCTGACGGATCAAATCACTTTATAACCTTTAAAATGCATGTGCCTACAGAGGGAGTAACTAGATCTTCTTTGTTAAAGTAGAGAAAAGGACACATTTTTATATGGAAAGTACTATTTCCCCCCCTTTTTTTTTAAGTGGAAACCACCCCGTGTTTCCTTTAGTGTATACATTTATGTAACCAAATATAGTCAGACTCTCCCAGTGGTATTGGACACATGCCGATCTCTGTTTTCTCTGTCTCTATACAAGGACTTTCAGAATACCCTCTGTCTTTCGAATTAGCTACTCCTTAAGATCTGTGAAAGCCAGAGTTGACCTATCTTCAGGATGCGGCACAAGGCACATCTGCTTACTTTGGATATTAGCCTGTTGATGGGTTTGTTGGTGGCTGAGGTTCAGAATTGTTAGTTCTTTCCTTAGCTGAGGATCTCTTTTCAATTGATAGAGGCATGGAGCATGGATTGGTCTAGCTTTGGGCCCACCATCACTCAGTGGCTGGGCATGAATACAAAACATTGAAAGTAGTATCAGTCGTTTCATCAGTAATAGCTCTTGCTGGTTTAGCATGAAAGGATGGCGTTTGCCCACTGGGCAGATATAGAAGATGATTGCGATACATGATACACTAGCTCCCTCAAACTCAGTAAGATTTTTTTCTTAAATTGTTTTTTTCTGGATTAAGTTACTCTTTTTTAGCATGGGGCATTCCCTCCTTGTGATAGTTTATGTATCATTACATACTCAAGAAGCTTTTTGGATGGATAAATCAGAGGTTCCACAGAGGGTATCTTCCAGACTGGTAAACCTATCTCCACTGAATACTGGAGAGCTGCCCAGTAGATGCAGTGTTTGCTTTGGTTTACCTACTTTTGGGTTGGATGTAGTATGAACTTTATTTTATAAATTCACTTTGAACATTCGCCTTTTCTTGCCACTTATTCCTACCAGCTTTCAGACAGAGGTGGGTGATGGATTAGGCACTGCATGAGTGATGACAGTTCAAGCTTCCCTTCTGCATTCTACACTCACCTCTGACACAGATGGGGACTTGTGCATGAAGATAGGATAATACAATTTCCATTTAGTCTTTTTCTAAGAATGCAAATTAATGTTAGTTGTTGTGATATTTCTAGAAACATGGACTATTTTCTAGTGGGAAATGGATGGTGGCTAATCTTCAAGTGTATTGAGAAAGGTAATGCATTTCAGCTGCCACCAAGCTGTAGTGGATTTGAACTTGGAAGTGAAATGCTGCATATTCCACGGAAATGAACTTTAAATGACATTTAACGGATGTGAGGGAAAAGCCTGCCTTCTAAAAATAACTTCATCATTATCTTTACACTTCATAAAGATCACAATATATATTTTCCTCGATTTCCTTCCCCCAACTCATCTTTTGCAAAACCAAAATAGCAATACCTAGTTTTTAAAGGTTAATGTAACCTTTAGAATGAGTAGGACAGACATGAAGCTTGTTTCATTCACGGCTCTTTGGTGCTTATGAGGTATTGGCTCAACAGGAAACTCAAAGGCATTGTATCTCTGAATTTCCAGATGCACAGCTTAATAGGGGGAAGTGGTCATTCCACTTTACAGCCAACCAACTCTGCCTTGGCCTCTGCCTCCTCCCTGCCCTTTCCAGTATGACAGCAATTCTCAGCAGGAACCAGTCCTTGCACTCTCTAGCTATAGTAGACTCCATTCTGTTCCCCATCCCAAGGTTTTACATCACAGAGGTCTTGGCCATATAGCCCTCTTCAGTGGTGATTAGGATTTATACAAGTTCTCTATGCAAGAGTGACTTTCCCTCAGAGAGGGCAAAGGCTGCAGCTGGGACAAGTCACTCTTTAAATGCTATTAACCACCCTGCCCCATACTTCTGGATCATGTACTTTTCCTGCATAGGTCTTGGAAGGGAATAGGCCTCTCAAGTTCTCACTCTCTCCAGCAAATATTCAGCCTTGATTATGAGCAAGGCCTGTAATAGTGCAACATGGACACTTGATCAGAACCACAAAGGAAAGGAAGATGGGATATTCTGATGTGGGTCTCTAAATCTCTGTAGTCATAGTTTTGTCAGTGATAGTTAAATTTTTACCAGGCCAGAGAAAAACTCTATAGCCAAGTGGTTTGGGTACCTGGCTGTGAGACCCCTGTCCAGATCCCTTCTGCTCACCAGGCAAAGGCTGGAATTAAACCAGGGTCTCCTACATGCTGGAAGAGTTGCCCTAACCACTGCTGAGCTGAACATAATCCCTACCTTGTATTGGGTTGTTTTTTGTGGCATTTGGCAGGCACTTAATCCAACTGACTTAGGGGGATTCCTGCTGAACTAAGGGTATCTCTGTGCTGCAGTAGAGACCTGTGGTATGGCCACAGCTGGCCCAGGTCAGCTGACTTGGGCTTGGTTTGCAAGGGATGAATCCAGGCTTCAGCCTGATTCCACTGTGATTTTTAGTTCCATAGTCTGAGCTCCTGACCTGGCTCTGAGACTCAGTGCAGTAGGTTTATTATTGCTGTGTAGACATACACTGAGTGACAACTCCCTGTCACTCCAGTTTTGTTAATCAGCCCCACAGAGTCCTCAGGATTCTGCCAGTCTTAACTTTGCCTTCTAGGTTAATCGTCAGTATGCTTCAATTCCCAGACTCTCCAGGGTGTCTCCCAGCAACAAGCCAGCCACTGCTCTCACATAAATGACCAAGTCTACTATCTCTCTGTCTATAGAATACACACCAGCCTATCAACTTTGCAGAGGGCAAATATCTCACTTCAGTTCAACGGTGCTAGGATTTAAACAAGAACAATTTTATTAAGGAAGAACTAAGATTTAAGTGATACTGAACAAAGATAATGGAAAAAGAAAATGGTTACAAATAAAAACATGTACAATGGTGCTTCCTAGTGACTAAAATTTAACTCAGTCCTTGGCTGAGGTGTTTTTTTTTTTTTCTTCTTTTAACATACGGAAACCTTACAGTGTCGCACACCCCCATGGCAAGAGATCCAACATTCAAAGATGCAAAGAGCACAAGCCTCTTCTTCCCCCAAACTAGGGTTACCAGATACCAAAGCATGGAAAGGAGGACATTGGAGGACACGTGGAGAAAATGTAGGGTTAATGTAATATTCTTCTGTCTTTAGGGGGCCCTGGAACTCTTCCTGCTAAAAACAGGGTGTTCTGGGGCATTCCAGCATACTTTAACCCCTCTTAAGTAAAAAGACAGACAAAATCATGTGTTTTTAAAATGCCTGCCAGGTGGAGGACATGAAGGTAAAAAGGAGGACATGTCCTCCTTTTGCCTGACATCTGGTAACCCTACCCTGAACTAAACAATGATAGAGGGGTTCTCTCCTCTTTTTTAATCCAGGGGTTCTCTTCTCTTTTTTAATAAATATATTATTCTGGACTGCATCACCAAGTAAAGTTGTTCTCCTCTACTGTTTTGTGTGCTAGTGAGCTGACATTACATTGTTTTTTATTCTGTTAACTATTGGTGTCAGGATATTTGATTCTCAACAGGGACTTAGGCAGACAGAATAAGCAAGGAGTCCTGTGGTAATTAAAGACTAGCAAATTTATTTATCACATGAACTTTCATGGGAGAAAATCCCAGAAGTGGGAAATCCCACAAGTGGGATTTTCTCCCATGATAGCTCATGCAATAAATAAATTTGTTAGGTTTTTAAGTGTCACAGGACTCCTTGCTTATTTTGCTGAACTAGATTAACACAGCTACCCCTTTTGAAATTAGGCAGACAGGTAAGTCAATATTCCTTTGCCTGGGAAGTGTTGTTCTTGCTGAATTGTTAGATGCTTTTGAACATATTTTTAGTAAAGGCATATGACTTGTACATCATGCAATGTTTATGATGATTGACAGAACATAAATTTTCATTTGATTCTCTGCACTATATTTTGTATGGATAATTACCCTAACAGCTATGTGTTAGGTTTAGGGAGTTGGTCAGGCTTGATAAGAATTGCTGTTACATGGTAGTGAGCTCTTTTCCCAAGGGAAAGGACAGGATTTAGGGGCATACTTTTGTAAAGCTGGGCCTTGGTGATTGGGAAAATAGTGCAACTTGCACTGTTTACTTTCTGACAAAGTAAATTCCCAGCTGTTAATTTTCATTTTGTTCTTTAGAAAAGGTCATGCCCCCTCTATGATGCCAAAGTTGTGCCGTATGGTAGCATTCACTGTCAGTTGTATTCTTTCTTATATAGCAACTCTATATGATGGAGCCTGAGCTACTACGGTATATGTTGCTAGCATTACATCAAGTCAAGATCTGTTATAAAATAGCATTCTGCAGACAATTTTTGTGAAAGTCTTTGTCCTGGATTTGTTATCTTAATTCTGTACTGTATCTTCCCTTATAGCTGTCCGAGCAGTTAATTGATTTCTTCAGCAGCAGCAAACTAAGGTTTCACCAATTTAAGGAATATTGGATAAAAGCATCCTATAGTTTACTTTCATATTACATGGGGATTTTTTAAAATCCCAGTTGATTGCATTCATATTCTGTCAATACTGTCCAATTAATATTGGACATACGAATTGAATATGAAGAGGAAACAAGCCCACAGTCCCTTTTATGGGGGAGTGAATATGAGTTTTATTAACAGTGCATATATTTTTGATAGGTTGTCTAACTGTGATTTGTAAGATCAGTGGTAAAGCTGGTCATGCTTTTGATAAACATTGACATTCAGGTTAACAGTAAGGTTATTCGAATCCAAGACACTGAGTGCCATCTGTGCGTATTGTTTATGTTTGATGTATGAAGTGCAAAAGAGTGTTAATGCAGTTCTGAAATCATAGCTGTTCTATATTTATGGTCGCACCTGATTAGTCAAATCACCAGCTTAGCACTCATCTTTTGCATTTAGCTCTGTGCTCCACTCAATACTCGTTCAACAAGAGAAATGCTTGAATGTTCAGGTGTACATACATATGCTTAAAATGAGAACATTTCAAATGTCAGACCAAAGCAGGTTAGAAATGACATTTCATTTAAATTTCATGAAGATTGATGAAGAAAGATGAGCTAATCTAAAGTCACAGCTGAGAATTAAAATGCAAAAAAGTCGGGACATTCAAAGTGATGCTTACCATAGCAACCATGATTCTCACACCTTACTTTGTAAACTAGTATGTGCCATTAAGTATTAATGCCTTACTACGTAGCTTGCTGATTTACAGTGGAAACCATAGCTGTGAATGCCTTCATCTGATCTGTGCATTTCAATGCTCAATTGTAAAGTTAGCATACGATGCAGATTTTTTTCATTGTATTTCCTTTTCTCAAATAAAAAGAAAAAAGAGACACTTCAACAAACTAAAAATGAGTAAATCAGGATAGGAAAGAGACACTCTTGACGGAAGGCAGAAAGCATGAAGATCTATACCCTCATACTCAGGCGGGACAGTGGTGAGCACTTTGTACCCCTATTCCAGCAGTAAGAAGATGAGGAAGAGAGGAGCAGGGAGAAACCTCTTTCACTTAGATCCAAAGGGGCAGCCATCTTGGTCTAGTTCAGTAAAACAAACAAGGAGTCCTGTGGCACTTAAAGACTAAACAAATATATTTATTGCATGAGCTTTCGTGGGAGAAAATCCCACTTTGTCAGACGCTTTGAAGATGGAGGAACTTACAGATGGAAGGAAATAAATGCAGGGGGGGTGCAAGTCCCCCATCTTCAAAGCGTCTGAAGTGGGATTTTCCCCCATGAAAGTGCATGCAATAAATATATTTGTTAGTCTTTAAGTGCCACAGGACTCTTTGTTTGTTTTCTCTTTCACTTAGCAGAACTGCAGGTCCCTGTGCATGTGCTCTCTTTCAGGAGGAGGTAGAAAGAGCAGAGGGAAAAAAAAGACAGCATGATTATAGCAAATGGGAGTGCTAGAGCAGTAGTTCCCAACATTTTCTCTGCTGTGGCACACCTTGCTACCTTTAATTAATTTGAGGCACACCACCATATAGTTTCCAAATGAATTCATGAATATTTATGAGCCAATGGGCCAATCCAGAGCTTTTTGAGTAGTTTTTCAAAAAAATTCTGTGGCACACACTGATTTGGAACCACTGTGCTAGAAGTTTCAGCATAGGGGAGTGAACTGTTCAGAGAATAACATTGGCATCCCCACATTCTCTAAGATCTCTGCATAAAAAGCTTAAAGTAAGACTCAGGGATCATGGGTCTCAAGCCACCTTCCACAGGTCATTCTCAGACCACAGACACAGCAGCTTGTTGGGGCTAGTAGGGTGTGTGGGCTGGTGGACCCTAATTTATCATAGGCACGATCACAAAGCTTTCTACTGGAGTAAACATTGTCTGGCTTCTCTGATTGCCTCAGACTCACTATCTAAGCCAGTAGGAGGCATAGAAAGTTGTCTGAGAAACTAGATAAATCCCTGAATGCTGCTGCATTGGACTCTACCTTCTTCTGAATCCTGTCTTATTTCAGATCTGTGGTTTGACATCCCTCTCCTTGCTTCTGATGTTGCCTCTGATGCTTGGCTGGATCTTGACCCTCTGGCCTGACTCTGGTCCTGACCCCTGGCTTTACTCCTGACTCTTTCTCCATCGCTGACGGCTGGTTCCTGACTCTTGCTGTGACCATTTGTCCTGCCTACCTAAATCCTGGCTGGTGACAAAGGGAGTAACTGGAGGAACACAGCAGCTCTGACTACCTTCCATAGTACTGGCTTTGGAGAAAGGGTACTTTCGCACAGCTTCTCTTCCTACTTGGTTTCTGCAGTAAGAGCTTCCCCTCCAGGTTGAATCAAATTTAGGCTGCCTGAATAATATCAGGAATGTTCATTAAATATTTCAAATAAACAGAGCCAATTAACTGGCTGTGGAGCCCCAGCCTACCCTGTACTACCCTCATGGTTTGTGGCCCCACCTCCCACTGTGGGGACCCCCTGGAGCCCTGGCCCCCATCATGTGGTCTGCAAACAGGCTGTCACTGGTGGGGGGGAGGCCCTGGGACTAGAGAGCTCTCCCACCCCAGCCCTGTTCCAGTCACACAGCCACTGGGGTGGGGCTGGCTGGCATGTGGTGCAGCCTGCGGTGCAGTCCCACAGGGCCATGGGTGCTGGAAGGCTGCACCACATGCCGATTAACCCCAGCTCTCCATGTGGAGCAGGCAGACACCTACCCACCCTGCCTTTGGGGGTGGACCATACGACAGCAGGGTGGGAGTGCAGAGCGCAGCCTCAGCCCCTAGGGCCCTGGCCCCCTCCAGCTCCCATAGGGCAGAGGCTGTCACAGTGATCCTCCAAGCCGAGCCAGCATGGAGTCGGGTGGCAGAGGGTCAAATCAGGCAGGAGTCTTTAGGCTGGGGCATGGGGTCTCAGTCCCTATGGCCCCTGCATTATTCCGGCCCTGCAAATATGCTCTGTCAAGGAACCGGGTAACACTCCTGATATCAATACTTTCCAGCTGAAGAAGGCTTTTTACTGGGGAACAAAATGACACAGTTGTGCTCAGTCAGTACTTTGATACTTCAGTCACTGTATCAGGCTTGTCATTAGAGTGCTTGAATCAGGTAATTCCAGGGCTGGGACTGAAATGTGAAGAAGCAATTTATTGGTTGTGTACAAAAGATGCAGCCACCACAACTAAAAGAAAAATCATTCTTGACTTGTAGCAGTTACCATGGCAACATGCATTCTCTGTAAGCAACTGGAATTATTCTTTAGAGATTTTAATTGGAAGGAGGTAGAAAACCTCTTTCTTTTTAACATCATCATTAACAACTTTGTCAATCACTATGATCAAATGTAATTGTTATCTCTAAAAGTAAATCCAAGCTGTTAAATTTTACACAACTCTAGTTTGTTGCACTAATCCACATTTCTCAAGATACAAAATCCTACTTATATTATTCTCACCTGTATGTGCTGAAGTTGTTGCAATTCAGTTTTGCTCTAGAATTATTATACATTGAGCTCTGGTTGTGCAGGCGGTTTGCAAAGAAATCAAATATCAATGGAGCTGGGTTTCACTGGGAACCAGTGTTTAGACTGGGTTTGTCAAAAGGATGCAAAACCCTTCTTGACCATATTCCCATCCAGAATAGAATCATAGAATCATAGGGTTCAAAGGGACCTCGTGAGGCTATCTTGTCCAACCCCCTGCTAAAAGCAGGACCACTCTTACTAAATTATCCAAACTAAGGTATTGTCTAACTGGACCTTAAATGTCTCCAAAGACGGAGATTCTACCACCTCCGTAGGCAACCCATTCCAATGCTTCAGCGCTTTCCTAGTGAGAAAGTTTTTCCTAATATCCAACCTTGACCTCCCCAGCTGCAACTTGAAACCATTGCTCCTTGTTCTATCCTCTGTTACTACTTAGAACAGCTTACCTCTCTCCTCTCTGCAGCATGCCTTCAAGTAGTTGAAGGTTGCTATCAAATCCCCCCTGTGTTCTCTTCTGCAGGCTAAATAACCGTAGTTCCTTCAGTCTCTCTTCATAAGTCATGTGCCCCAGCCCCCTAATCATTTTTGTTGTCCTCCACTGGACTCTTTCTAATTTGTCCACATCTTTTTTTGTAGTGGGGAGCCCAAAACTGGACACAGTATTCCAGATGCAGCCTCACCAGCGAGCATGCAGTCTATCCCATCATCAAGATCATTAATGAAGATGTTGAACAGAACTGTCCCCAGGACCAGTCCCTGGGCACTCCACTCATTACTGGTTGCCAATTAGACATTGAGCCATTGATTCCTACCCACTCTATCTGCTGATCTAGCCAGTTTTCTATCCACCTTACGGTCCACTCATCCACCCCATACCTCCTTAACTTTCTGATGAGAATGCTGAGGGAAACTGTATCAAAAGCCTTGCTAAAGTCAAGGTATATCACATCAACAGCTAGTCATAGAATCATAGAAACATAAGGTTGGAAGGGACCCCACGAGGTCATCTAGTCCAACCTCCTGCCAAA
>ML681994.1:48186916-48200002 GCA_007922195.1 Podocnemis expansa | reverse complement strand
CCTAACCTGACCTTCTGTCACCAAGGGCCTCTCTTCTTCTCCCTAGTCCTGTATCCATAAGTCCAATTGTCTCATCGTAGAGGGCAATCAGGTTGGTCAGGTATGATTTGTCCTTGTTAAATCCATGCTGACTGCTCCTGATCACTGTTTTCCTCCAAGTGTTTTAGGATGGATTCTTTGAGGGCCTGCTCCATGATTTTTCCAGGGATTGAGGTGAGGCTGACTGTCTGTAGTTCCCCAGATCCTCGTTTTTCTCTTTCTTTAAGATAGGTATTATATTGGCCTTCTTCCAATCCTCTGGGACCTCCCCCATTTGCCATGAGTTTTCAAAGATAATGGCCAGCATCTCTGCAATCACATTGGCCAACTTCCTCAGCACCCTCGAATACAGTTCATCCAGTCTCATAGACTTGTGCACATCCAACTTCTTTAAGTAGTCCCTAACCTGACCTTCCATCACCGTGGGCTGCTCTCCTTCTCTCCATTCTACATTACCCAGTGCTGCAGTAGACTGGGAGCTGACCCTGCCTGTGAAGACTGAAGTAAAAAAAAATGCATTGAGTACTTCAGCCTTTTCTGCATCATCCACCATGAGAATATCTGCCCCATTCAGTAAGGGACCTACACCATCCGTGATCCTCCTCTTGTTGCTGACGTACTTGTAGAACCCCTTCCTATTATCTTTCACATCCCTTGCTAGTTTCAACTCCAACTGCCCTTTGGCCTTTCTGATTTTAGCCCTGCACACCGAGCAATATCTTTATATGCCTCCTTAGTCATCTGTCGAAGCTTCCACTTCTTATAAGCTTCCCTTTTATGTTTCAGCTCACCGCAGCATTCTCTGATAAGCCATGCTGGGTGCCTTCCACATTTGCTGTTCTTTCTGCACATCAGTATGGTATTTTCCTGTGCTCTTAGCAGGGTTTCTTTAAACTACAGCCAGCTCTCTTGGACACCTTTCCCCTTCAGATCAACCTCCCAGGGAATCCTGCCCAACAGTTCCATGAGGGAGCCAAAATCTGCTTTTCTGAAGTCCGGGGTTTACGTTTTGCTTTTTTCCTTTCTTCCTTTGATCAGGATTCTGAACTCTACCATCTCATGGTCACTGTAGCCCAGGTTGCCATTCACTTTTACTTCCCCAACCAACTCTTCTCTGTTTGTGAGCATCAGATCGAGAGGTGCAAGGCCTCTGGTTGGTTTCTCCAGCATTTGTACTAGGAAGTTGTCTTCAATGATCTCCAAAAACTTCCTGGATTGCCTGTGCACTGCTGTATTGCCCTCCCAGAAGATGTCAGGATAACTGAAATCTCTCATTAAAACCAGGGCCTGTGATCTGGAAACTTCTACTAGTTGTCCATAAAATGCTTCATCCACTATCTGGTGATCTGTAGCAGACACCCACCATGACATTCCCCTTGTTGCTTCTCCCCTCTAAACTTAACCCATAGACTTTCAATCAGCTTGTTTCCACTTCCATAGTGGAGCTCCAAGCAGTCATACAGCTCTTTTACATATAGCATTACACCTCTACCTCTTCTTCCCTCCGTCCTTCCTGAACCATTTATACCCATCCATGGCAGCTCTCCAGTCATGCAAGCTTTCCCACCATGTCTGTTGTTTCAATTACATCATACTTCCTTTCTGAAAATGTCTCCACACATATGGATTGTGGGCGTTCTTGAGATCTTCACTGAGTGTTCAACAGCAGTCGTTAAAGTGTAACTTGATGGGCCATGAAATCCTCCCTTTTGCCCCTCCCTCAGGGTAGGAGATCTGAAAACTCCCCCAGCCTGTCCGCAGCTCCCAGGCAAGGGCAGGGTGGAACATAAGTTCCACTTGGCTTTTCTATTTTTGGGGGGCCTGGATCTCTGGTCCCTCAAATTTGTGTGCCCCAGAACTGCATCCTGGGGCATTCCATCTTACTTTAACCACTGTTGAATCAACAGTTACTCCCTCTGTCTTCAAAGAGACCTGCCCATTATTTTTAGAAAAGCTTCTTGTATATTGACTGAAGAAACATGGTAGAGCCTCTGGCTAACCTGAGTCTGGGGCCTGAGAGGTATTGCCCCAGTGTCCCCTGGGGTTTCCCTAACTACATGCAGGTGGACTGGGGGGCTAAGTCTGCAGGAAGTGCCAGCTTCCCTCCCAGAAAACCTTTCCCAGATTAGCAAATCAGGAGACCTAGCGAGTGACTCCCCCTCCTCCAAATGACATTGAAGGGTCAATCTTTCTCTGAAGGTACCAGAAGGCAACAGAGCCAAAAACATTGGACTGGGTGCAGTGGGAGTTGTTGATTAGTGTGCCATACCCTTCACAGAAGATGTCATTATAAAGTGGATACATCACACGATCTTCTGGGAAAAGAGATGCTATGGGATGGGAGGAGGAGCACCTGAAGGTGGCTTTATTGTATTGCAAATCTCTAGTTGTGATGGTGTTGACTACATAACCATAATTAAGCAAAACAGTAAGATTTTGCAAGGTGGTAGTGAACATATGCTTGAGCCTGGACTTTAGATTTGCACTGGTGGGGCACCTTCTTTTGATGGCATATAGGAGTCACCTTTAAATATTTAACATTTGTCATACTATGGTATGTGTGTTGTTGCAATATTTCCTTACACAGAGTGCGTGAGAGGCAGTGTGGATTAGATGGACTGAACACAAGACTGGGAGTCAGCAACTCTTGTGTTCTAATGGTGAGTTGCTCTGTGGTCCTGGGAAAATTACTTAACTGCTCTTCTTAAATTTATGTTTTTGTGTGATGAGACTAATAGTCACCTAGTGTTCAGTATAGTTGACATTTATAAAGCACTTAGTTAAGAACTGTGCATTGTAAATGTGCAATCAATCAGTGAGTCAACATTGTAACGCTGTTGCAGAAAAAGCAAACATCATTCTGGGATATCTTAGGAGGAGTGTTGTAAACAAGACATGAGAAGTAATTCTGCCACTCTACTCCACATTGTCCCCAACAGGAGTATCATGTCCAAATCTCAGCACCACATTTCAGGAAACTGCTGACAAATTGGAGAAAATCCAAATAAAAATGATCAAAGGTCTAGAAAACATGATTTGTGAAGGAAGATTGAAGAAACAAATAACTTTGGGTTTGTTTAATCTAGTGAAGAGAAGACTGAGAGGGGATGTAACACTTTTTTCAAGCACATAAAATATTGTTAGTAGGAGGAAGGAGAAATATTGTTCTCCTAATCTGTGAGAATGGGAAAAGAAGCAATGGGCTTAAATTGCAGCAAGAGCAGTTTAAGTGGGACATTAGAAAAAACTTTTTGACTGTCAGGGTGGTTAAACACTGTACTAAATTGCTTAGGGAGGTTGCAAAATCTCTACCATTGGAGGGTTTTAAGAGCAGATTAGACAAACAACTGTCAAGGATTCCTTTTTTTTTTTTTTTTTAAGCTCCAAAGGGGCAGCCTGCCGTAAGTGCAGGGAACTGGACTCATTCAAGGTCCCTTTCAGGCCTATGATTCTGTGATTGTGAAATTACTATTATGTAGTTACAATGTTAGAGGCTAAAATATAGAATTTGCATATGCAGATAACTAATTCTATATTTAAATGAATATTCAAGTAAGCAAATACACACTTAGACAAGCTACACACATGAGATGCATTTTTGTCTGACTCTTGTGCTCTCTTCTCCCCCCTCTTCCCCGCCCCCCAAAATTAGAACATGATCTGAAGCTCTGGGCTTGAGCTAATATGTTGAGGGAGGTGATGGTGTTGTGCAGTACACTGGAGAAATTATTTAAGGATTTTTCATTCAAGTGACAATGCAACTTTAAATGCTTCCAGAATCAGTCTGAGCTGGTGGTATTAGCTGCTAGGTGTTTTGCTTTTTTTGTGACAGCTCCTGCACCCTGCCCTTTTTTTGGTTTATTTTTGGGCATGTTTTTAATCTGCCTCTTTTTGAGCAGTGCAATAAAATTTATTCCCTTAGCAATTTTGTTTAGTGTACCTCGAAATCTGACTTTCTGTACTTTTTGTTCCTGTGTAATTCACCCTTGGTATTGTATGTCATTTTTTGAGTGGAGCTGCAATAATGCAATGTTCATTTAAATGTCAAATTAAAAATGTACATATGAAAGTTAAGGCTCCTACTCTAGCTAATTATTCACCAGGGGATTCAGAAATTCTGTGTTAATGAGGTAAAACATGCAAAAGACCAAATGGCTGAACATCAAAAGAGGATTTTAGAGAATGTGCAAGAGATTTAAAACTGGAGAACCTAGAACAGTCCCTGCCTGACATGCATTGATGTAAAAAGAATGAGTTTAGATAGCTTAAAGGAATAAGATATGAACTTAAATCCTCAAATGTCAGCAAGTGAGGATTTAACCTTAACAACTGCTCTGATTTGCTGTTGTTGTATGACCTGATCCCATGTTTTATGCTCCCTTGCATTTATCTTCATCCCATTCTGTAAGTTCCCCCCTCTTCAAAGCATCTGATGAAGTGGGATTTTCTCCCACAAAAGCTCATGTGAAAAACAAATCTGTTTGTTTTTAAGTGCCACAGGACTCCTAAATATTCTGTTAGCAGCCTGCCTGAGGAATTGAGACTACATGGCAAACCTCTGTCACAAATGGCAGGCAAAGATTCGCTTATACCAAAAGTTGTGATTGTGTATTCTGGTAGCAACCATAGCAAGGAATACACTTATATTTTTCTGCAATTGAACAGAGTAGCACTGTTGATTTTGGAGATGGACCTTGCTGTGCTTATTCATGTTTTTGCACCTTGAGATCAGACAAATGTAATTAATTCTGCGTGATGTTACATCTTGAGACCACTAGGAGATTGCTGCTGCTGCAGAAATGGCTGCCCCCCCCCCACTTTTACACGAGAGCCCACACCACCAGGGTTTTTGATTGTTTGTTTTATCTGGAAGGTCCTGAACGGATTGAACTTAGTTACATGAGAGACCGCATCTTTTCTTGTACCACATGCCTTTAACAGAGGTGCTTGAGCTGGTGTGCTCTCTCGTGAAAAGTAGGAGTGGACAACTGTGAAAGTGCTTTTTGTGATGACCTGTATAAAGATGCCTGAAAGTGCGTGTGGATGTTTATATTCCTTTGAAGCCCTAGCTGCCTTGCAGAGCATTATAAGAAGTTAAGCGTTCATCATGCAGTGATCGGTTCGTTGCTTGTTATGCTATTGATGAGATTGCAAGTTTAGACTTGAAATAACATGCAGGTTTCTAACCATCAGAGTTGTGAAGCTCTGGAATAGCCTTCCTGGGGGAGCTGTGGGGGCAAAAAACCTAACTGGCTTCAAACCTAAGCTTCATAAATTTATGGTGGGGATGGTATGATGGGACAGACTTAGTTTGACTGGTCTTTGATTTGATGGTGGTAGATATTCCAGTGGTCTAAAATGGGACATTTGATGTAGTAGAGTTTGAGTTATTACAGAGAATTCTTTCTTGGGTGTCTGGCTAGTGAGTCTTACCCAAATTCTCTGGGTTTAATTGATCACCATATTTGGGGTTGGGAAGGAATTTTCCTCCAGGGCAGATTGGCAAAGGCTGTGGGGTTGTGGGGTGGTTTTTTTTGTTTTGTTTTGTTTGTTTTTCTTTAATTCCTATGTAGTGTAGGGCCGGAGTTGCTTGCTGGTGGATTCTTTGCACTTTAAATTCTTTAAACTATGATTTGAGGGCTTCAGTAACTCAGTCACAAGTTAGAAGTTTATTGCAGGAGAGGATGGGTGAGATTTGATGGCCTACATTGTGTAGGAGGTCAGACTAGATGATATTGGTCCCTTGTGACCATGGAGTCTGAGTCTTGTTTCTAAGAGGCCCAGGCCAGAATGTTCCAGTGAAGTGTTGGATAACAGGTCTGAGGCCCGTTGCTACCTCATATATCTCAGTCTCATCTGAAAATAAATTGTGTTCTGGCTGGTTTTAGTGACAAGATGCCCATGTCCTTTCCTTGGATGAATTACATACATCCCCAGAAATTCTGTAGGACTGTCTGTGTCTTCCCTAAGGAATGGAGACAAATGGCATTGAATGACCAGCACATGTCGCTCAAGCATAAGTTCGCTCATTGCCATTATGCTGAGCACCCTTATTTCACGTTGGGTTCAGAAGGAATTTGGTATGTCACATAAGGTGCTCAGATTTTTGGCCTCTCCATGCCGAAGACTCCAGCTGTTCAGTCTCAGTTGAGGATGGAGGAGTTTGGTGAAGGAAATAGGAGCCAGTCAGTCACATAGAATCTATAGAGGGGAAGCCGTGTTAGTCTGTATACAGCAAAACCAACGAGAGTCCTGTGGCACCTTAAAGACTAACAAATTTCTTTGGGCATAAGCTTTCATGGGCACCAACCCACTTCATCAGATGCATGACAAAATGAATTGGAGCCAATGAAAGCATATGCCCAAACAAATTTGTTAGTCTTTAAGGTGCCATAAAATCAATGGTGTTTGCTGGACTCAGGTCATTGGTCTCTTGCATTAGTCAGTACCTGATCAGTGCTTTAGCCAGGAGCATTGCTGCCCCCAAAAAAGGGTCGGAGACTGGGCCTGGGCCCCATCCCCTCCCCTGCTCTGTCTTGGGGCCCAATCCGGCCCCAGCCTCTGCTGGCAGGTAGCCCAGGCACACCTGAACTGGCCCAGAGCCGCATCTGACCCCTGCCAGCAACCAACTTGGAGTCGCATCTGGCCCCTGCCACTGCTGGAAAGTGGCAGGTGGCTTAAAACTGGCCCCTGCTGCTGCTAGGAGGCAGCTTGGAGCTGGATCTGGCCCCTGCCAGCAGGCAGCTCGAAGCCGGCACCTGCTGCTGCCAGCAAGTCGCAGGTGGCGCTGTGTTGCCCGCTAGGCACCACAGGTGGCCCCAGCCTGGATCTGGCCCCTGCTGGCCAGCAGCGGATGGCCAGATCTGAATCTGGGGCACTTGCAGGGAGATGCAGTGCCTGTGCCCTTCAGGCCCAATGGCAGTGATGCCCATGCTTTAGGCCAGTGGTTTTTCAACCTATTTTTTTTTATCAGGACCCAGTTGACCTTCCCCCCCACAAATGCCCACAACCAGGCCATGGTCTGTGGTCGACAACCTTTGCCTACCCCCCATGCAGGCTCCTTCCCCTATCCCTCAGCTATGTGATAGCTCTCTCCACCAAAAAACTAATGACTGCCACCTGAAAATCTGATGTGTGTGGGGGGGGGTGGTCCTCAGGCATGTGAGTGAAAGAAACCCAGACCACATCTTTCTGTAGCATCCCTGAGTACCCTCACCTAAGCCACTGCTGAAAGAAGGTACTCTGAGCAGCTTCTGTTGGTTGGGGTGAGGTTCCCCAGGCATGCTGTAAAGAGGAGCTCCAGGTGGTTTCTTTCCAGGGTGTCCCAGGGAAATGGGTCCCCAGGCATGCTACAGAAAGGGGCTGAGACCCAATACTGGGTTGCAACCTATGGTTTGAAAAACACTGCTTTAGGCCTCAAGTCAGAAAAGCTCTGCCAAGCTAAGTCCTATTGACTTCAGTGGATGATGAGTGCGTTCTTAAAGTTAAACATGTGCTTAATTTTTTTTTTTTTTCTGAATTGAGGTTTTGGTTGCCAATAACTTAGATTCAAAAGAAGGTAAAATCTCCTGTAATATACCTAGCAAACAGTAGGATGCTTTGTGTGAGAGTAGAGTGAATTCTGTCATAACTTCTGCAATGAGTTATTATGCCGAAGCATGAAATAGCAATCAGTTTCTGTGCCACAAGTATCACATGGTGTGCATTTCTTCTCATTGCTTCAATAATACAGTAATAAGTAACTATATTTCATGAACTGTCTTTCAGAAGAGGCCCAGTTTTTTTAGTTGAAGTAAATTAACAGAAAGCTCAACCAGGATTGATCGAAACAATGATCAGGATTGAACGATTGATTGATCTAGTTTCTAAAACTAATTATGAAAAACTAATTTAGAAAGAAGTTAGAGGCAAGAGCCATAATATATATGGCTATGTCTACGCTGCTTTCCTTTTTCGAAGAAAAGCTCTATCAAAATAGTGAATTGACGGCTATTTTGAAATAGACTGTTGCAAAATAGAGAGTTCTCATGGGACACTTCTTTTGAAATAAGGAGGACCTCTGAAAATTGAAATAGTGAGTCCACATTGGGCTTGCTGTGCTGAAAATAAAGGAGACGGGTGGTGAAGACCGGCACATTGTGGGAAGTGTGGCATCCAGGCACAGCTGCTGGTCTCCCCTCCCCTGGCCAGGGCTGTCCCTAGGTGGGTGTGGGGCCCTGGGCAAATCACCCTCTTTGGGGCCCCCACTCACCACTGCCCCAGGCACTGGGGGTGGGGCTGGCTGGCCCAGGGGAGGGGCAGGCCCTTGTGCTGGCTGGCCAATGCCAGGGACTGGGCAAGCTGGCCAAAAGCAGTGGAACAGGAGTGCAGGGTCTGGTTTTTCAGCAGCTCTTAAGCCAGTGGTTGTCAAACTTTTTTTCCTCAGGACCTAGCTCTGGCCCCTTCTGCCATGCAGTGACCCTCCGCTTGAAAAAAGAGGCTGCCGCTAGAAAATTGAACAGTGACTATGGCTGCATGGGGGCGGGGAAATCCCTCCCTGATGGCTTTCATCCTATCTCTTGAGTCTTCTATTACATCTCTGAAATCTACATATCTAATGTGAGATCACCTACATGGAATGCGCAGAGGGTGATCCCACGTGCCATACACCTGTCTCAAATTTGAATGTATGTCAAGTCTCTAAAATTGCATTTAGTAGCCTGGAGTGTGTGTATGGGAGCTCCTTGCAAATGGTGGGGGGATGCAGGGGGACTGGGTGGAGAAATGAGATAGAAATACTAAGACAGAGGAAGGAGAAGAGAGCCAATGCCAGGCTGAAAAGAAAGGTCCTAGAAGATCTTGTCTGCTGCTGAGCCTGTCCAAGTCCCTTCAGGTCCTGCTCCCTTCTTCACTGCCAAATCCCAGGAACTGAAGCAGCCCCTCTGGATTAGGGTTACAAGATACCAAAGCATGGAAAGGAAGACAGGGAAGTATGAAAAGGAGGACATTGGAGGACACATGGAAAAATGTAGTATTAATGTAATATTCTTCTGTTTTTAGGGGGCCCTGGAATGCTTTAACCAGCATACTTTAACCCCTGTAAGTAAAAAGCCAGACAAAATCCTGTATTTTTAAAATGCCTGGCAGATTTAGGATGTGAAAGTAAAACGGAGGACATGTCCTCCTTTTGCCTGACATCTGGTAAACCTGCTCTGGGTTTCACTTTCACCTCTGCACTTTATCTGCTCCCTGAGTCTTCATGAGTTTCCATGAATGCACAATTGTCTACAATATTGTGATTGGAGGGGTGCTAGACCTCTCTGCTTGGTCTGGTGACCCCTGGCAGTGTTCATAAGGCAGCAACACAATGGGGCTACCCACTCCCCCCTTCAGATTAGGACCTTGTTATAATTTCTCCTTCCAGCAGATCCATCCCTGAGTTGGGTTTTATTGTTACTTAGGCTTTCTAATTTGTAGAAAAATTACCATACTTTGTAACACAGGCTCCTACTAGAACCGTTTGCTTTTCTCTTCTCTCTTTAATTATCAGTCAAAAACAATCTCTGGAGTTTTTATTAAAATCTACAAGTTATAACTTTTGTTGCAAGCAAGGGAATTCTCAACCCACTGAAAAAAGAGGTAAGTCCTACTTTGCAAAAATAACTGCAATCCCCATATCTCAGAAATGGTGGAATAAGGTTGGTGGTCACAGTTTTTTTTTCTTTTTGTCATTGGGTCTATTGATTAAAAAAAAACCACAAAGGTTGCTTGCTAGTAACCTCAGTCCTTTACATATGAATGAGAGAAGCCCAAAGAGATACTGACTCAGAGAGGAGGCATAGAGGTTGTTTGAACAACAATTAGCACCTCATTGTTAGTCCTAATGACTCACCTTTGTTGCAACCCTGATCTACTGCCTTAAGCAACTTTCCCCCCAAGCCACTCTTCTGGCCTCACAGTAGAACCAGCCCTGTGAACCGGGCTGCCACTTTTGGCCAGCTTGCCCAGTCCCTGGCATGGGGGGGGCAGCAGTGCAGCCCCATGAGGCCCCCCCCAAAGCCCGGGGCCCTGGGTGGCTGCCCCTCTTGTCCTACCCTAAGGACAGTCCTGCCTCCAGCCAGGACTATAAAAGAGGAAGAGTTCTGGCCTCTCACCTGTGTGGCTAGCAAGATGGAGGGAGAGCAGCTCATGGGACAAACTGCACTGCAGTGCTTCCTGGCTCACCTTCATGACACCTGGCAGGGTCTAGGAAGGCTGTTTGGACTGTGGGGAAGACGTCCCTGGCACACAGACCCTGTGGCACTACAAGGGGCCCTGCACCCCCTCCAGCAAACCACAGAGGCTGCGATGCTCACAGCAGTGTGCTCCGTGCCCCGACGCATTTGGGCACATGAAGCCAGCACTGACTGGTGGGAGAGAGTTGTGCTCACCGCATGGGATGACAGGCTCTGGCTGCAGAACTTCCAGGTGAGCAAGTGGACCTTCCTCATGCTGGTCCATGAGCTCACCCCAGTTCTGCAGTGAATCAACACCCAGCTGTGACGTGCTCTGCCCATGGAGAAGGGTGTGGCCATGGCACTATGGAAGCTGGCAACCCTGGATTCATATCAGTCGGTAGCACAGCAGTTCAGGGTCGGGAAGTCCATGGTGGGAGCAGCTGTCATTGATGTCTGCAGAGCAATTACACAGGTCCCGATGGACCACCTCATCTCCCCAGGAAACCTTGAAGAGACCCTTGATGGTCTCCAAATACTTGGGTTCCCTAACTGCGGGGGGATCCTGGACTCCACACACACATTGCCATCAGGGCCCCAGACCACAGTGCCCAGGATTACCTGAAAAGGAAGGGCTACCATTCCGTTGTCCTCCAGGCCCTGGTTGACCAGCATGGCATCTTCGAAGATATATACGTGGGCTGGCCACGGAGGGCACATGATGCCCGCATTCTCCAAAACTCCTCCCTCTACCAGCAGATGCAGGCAAGCACCCTGTTCCTGGAGCATAACATCGGCCTCGGGGATGTGCAAGTGCCCCTGCTAAGTCTGGGGGTCTCAGCCTACCCCTTGGGCTACATTAGCCATAGCATCTACATGGGGCAGAGGGATGCCACAAAGGACCTTTTTAATTTGTGGCTGCACCACTGCTGCTCAGAGGTGGAGCAGGCCTTTGGGCACCTGAAGGCCATGTGGAGGGCTCTCCTAACCCACCTGCAGCTTGGCAAACAAAACCTGGCACTGGTTATCTTTGCTTGCTGCACCCTTCACAATCTTTGTAAGCTGCAGGGGGTAAAGGCTTCCCTTAATCTGGGAAGAGGAGGCACAGCAGCTCATACAGGGCTTTTGAGTAGCCAGAGGAGGCACAGAGCAGGCCCACCGCCAAGCCCAGATTATTTGTGATGTGCTGGTTGCGCACTTCATTGAAGAGGACAACTGAGGGGACAGCTTCATAACATGCTGCTCTGCTGAGACCTCCCCTCCTGCACCTAATGATGCCCACCCCCCCCACCATATCCCCCTGCACCCCCACCAATAAAAGACAGAACACATAAATGAGGTGTACAGGTCTTTTATTTGCAGAGGGCGATGGAGTGGGGAGTGAGGGAGGGTTGAGGTGAGGGTGGGGCCTTGCAGAGAAGGGGGAAGTTTGGGTAGGGGCCATTTTGGGCAGCTGCAGGGCCGGAGCTACTGGTGAGGAGCTGGGGAGTCCCAGGCCTGCAGGTGGCCACCCCGAGTCCTGGGCTAGCGCCAGTTAGGGGGTGTGCTGGAGCAGGGCCCAGGGCACGGGAAGTGCTGCTTGTGCTCCAGACTCTGGAGTGTCCAGTTTTGCTCCCAGAGGGGCTCCACCATGGTATCCAGCAGCCTGTTCTGCACTGCCCACAACCCCTGTTCAATCCTGAGGTGTTCAAATTCCCACACCAGCCAAAGGTCCCCAAGGCAGACAAGGTCCTTGAATTGCTCGAAACTCAAGCGTGGCACCCTCCTCCTCCTCCTCTGGGGTTGGGCCAGTGTTGTCCTGGAAGGGCCAGTGGGCATAGGTGGTGCGGCTGCTGGAGAGAGGTCAAGAAAAAAAATCCTATGATTAATTCTAGGGCTGTGCTGCCTGTGGGAACTTGCTGTCCCCTTGCCACCCCAAGCCTTTTATTTGGGACAGAGCCCCCTTGGTATGTGCTGCTGTGCAGTCCCCACCCACCGTGTGGGGCATGGTGAGTGTGGTGGCAGCAAGTGTGATGCTATGCTCTGGTGGTCCATCAGAGGCCACATGCCAGCACTGCTAGTGGCATGCTGCCTCGCCTGCCAGCGTGTCTCTGCACACAGTGCCAGTCTCCCCAGGTCCATGTCCCCCTTGCTCGTGGATACCAGCCATCCAGCCCCATGAGAGGTTCTTCAGATGCGTCTCCAACCTGTCCTGTTCGTGTTTCACCTCCCCCCGCACGGCCTCTCACTACCACAGCCATAACCAGAAGTGCCTGCCGGGGTGGGGAGGGCCAGGGAATTCTCTAACACCCCCCGCCCCCCAGTTGTCAGCTAGTTAACAGCATTATACCAAATTACTGAGCACATCCTGTACCCTCCTACCTCCCCTATCCCTCTGCCCAACTCCAAGCCCTGGGGAGGGGGAACTCACCTGCAGGTGCTGTGGCTCCATGGCCCAGTGTCCCCTCACTGGGGCCTTCCTCCTCCTCCTCCTCACTGGGAGTCCCTTCCTGCTCCTCCGACCTGGTGGTCTCTGGTGCAGCAGCAGGGGCCACTTCTAGACTGGCTGCAGTGTGGAGGGCTGCCTCAGTGGCCTGTGGGTCCTCCTGGCTGCTCCGTACCTCTGGCTCCCTGGGGAATGAGGGCTCCCCTGAGTCAGTGGCACCTCCAGGGAGGCCACTGGGCTCCTGGCCGAGGAAGCTATTGAGCTCCTGGAAGTACTGGCAGGCACTGGTGGGGTCCCTGATCTCCCTGCCCTGCTGGTATGCCTGCCTTAGCTCCTATACTTTTGCCCTGGCCTGCTCAGTGTCCCAGTTATGGCCCTTGGCTGCCATAGAATCATAGGGTTGGAAGGGACCCCACGAGGTCATCTAGT
>ML681994.1:48137226-48186516 GCA_007922195.1 Podocnemis expansa | reverse complement strand
GGGCACACCACTTGTTACTGCCTGCCAACTTGACATGGAGCCATTGTCCCGGGATATGCTGGCATACGTCTTGCGGTTCCTGTGCCAGCCCCTGAGTGAGGTGTATGTGTCGTCTTGGCCCCGTACAGCCAGGAGGTCCAGGATTTCCTCATGTGAACATGAGGGCACCCTGCTTCTCCTCTGGCTTCCTCGTGCTGCCATGCCTGCCTGTGGGCTCAGCTGGGCAGTTCTGGAAAGATCTGGCTGGGGCCTTGAATCCTGACCTTACATTGGCCAGGGCAGGTTTTTCCTCCTCCAGGAACCCTGGGAGGAAGATCTGTCTCGGGAGAAGGTCACAGACACAGACAGAAACAGGAAGCACAGTTATTTTGAAAAAAACCTATTCTGTGTCCAGAATAGTGCTTTTTTTGAAATACCCATTTTCAAAATAAGCACTTTTTTGACAGAAAAACAGGTTTAATGGAACCACTATAGCAGTTCCTTTTTTCGGTATACCATGCATCTTATTTCGAAAAAGTGAAGTGCTTTCCTGGACACGGAATGGGTTTTTTCGAAATAAGCCTCCTTATTTCAAAAAAAAGTTTGCAATGTAGATGTGCCCTATTTATATAAAATAAAGCCTACTCTAATATAACATAAAATATACTCTAGTTTCATTACCTACCCTACTCTTCCTCCAGAGAAGATTTAAATTTGATCCTAGTCAGGGTTGGCAGTTTCTTGGGAAAACTAGTTTGGGGTAGGGTTCTGGCAAGTCTTAAACCTGGCTCAGACCAGGAAACTGGGAAACCTAATTGCATCAAAGTCCAGCAAAAACATAATGAGTTTTTTCTACCTTTGGATATATCCATTCGAAAGTGAGGAATTGGCTCAATGTATCTGCTATTGTACATCAAAGCTGATCATCTGCTATGGAATGCTGCATGGCTAAATAGGCCAGGACTGGTAATCTGTAGGGCTGCATGCTTCTGATCACTTAACACTTTCAAGCCTATAATTTAGCATTATTATCATTTTCACATAATCAGATGTTTGACTTATGTTAGTACCAGGAGCACTGGATGCTGGACAAGACAGTTTCAGCTTCAAAATGAAAGTAACATGGCAATTGCTTATAGACACATACTGCTTGTTTACTGGTTAAAACTAGTTTTCTCACGGTTCTTTGTTGCCTTTGGGAAAAAAACATCTCTCTATATAGTAAAAGGGTTAGGGTGGTGAGAGGATGTAGTCTTGACAGGTAGGGGAACACTAACATCCGTATAAGGTAAGGGTGGGGTTGGATGGGTACGTGACAGGAAACATTGGTTCAGGGGAGAATACATAATAGGCAGAATCCAGGCTATCTTTTATCTGGTCAGCTTCTGTATTTATGAGGCTCGGGGCACAAAGGGCTGGGCTGAGGAGGGGCAGCAAGCCTATCCCACCCTATGCCACTCCCGGCTTGCAGCCAGATCCCCACCCGTGGCTCTGGTCCCCATCTGAGGCCGGACCCCGGTGGTGGTGGCACTGCTCCTTGCCCATGGCTGGATCCTGGTGGCAGTGCCGCTCCCCAGCTGGGACCAGATTCCTGCTGGTGGCAGGCGGTGGTGCCAAAATCAGTGTTGGCCTAGGGTGTTAAAAATCCTTGGGCCAGCTCTGATGAAGGTCTAGTATGCTTGCATGGATAACTTATCCTAAAAGTATACAGACATCCCAACATGCATCATTATGATTAATATTAATATTAGACATACTGCATTTTTTGTGTGCAAGCCTAAATTAATCAATGAATCTAGTGCCTTATGCGACCACAATCTGACTGTGTAACTTTAACTGTAATGTCGTGTGTATCAGTGAAGTAGTTTTCAGAACAAAAAATACCTCAAACTTGGACTAACTAGTCTTTCCCAGGGTGATAAAAGCCATGATTTTACTTGCTATAAACTACTACTGGTAAACACCATTGCCATCCCTCACCCTAGGAAATTAACAAAGATGACCACAAGCTATGTCATAGGATGTAAGGGATGAGCTATCACTCAATAAAAAGGGATAAGTCCAGGTAAGAATTTTAAAATGTACCAGTAACCCAAGCAATGAGAGGAAAATTTAATGGAAGCCATTTTTTTAGTTGATCAGTCAGCATGGCAACATTTTTTATAGAATGATGACAACAAGTAGATTCTCTTGAAGCCTGACAGATAAAGCACTGCAATTAGTTTACTCTCGAAGTCACAAAAGCATGGATCAAATGCTCAGCATTAAGATCATTGAGACAGTTTCCTGCAGTGCATGAATGATAAAGTGAAAGCTTCTTATTTCTATTCCTTATAGGAGAACTTAAGGAGAAATGAATGCAAACCTTCAATACTGCAAGACCTTTGGAACAGCATCATTACATCTTGAATGACAAGCTCACTGCTTGAAGTAATTTTTTTTATCTGGTAGGAAAATTTACTTCTAAAATTAAAAATGACTTTTGTGTTTCTAATAAGCATGTTAAGGTTATCTCATTAGCACCTTAGCTTATCTTCTTATGGAAAAGTAATTACCCTTTACCAAATACATATTACAAAGGACAACCCAAATGTAGAATATATGCACTATATTTCAATGGCTCTGGTGGATGGGAAAGCTTTTGTTTTAAAATAAGAACCCCATTGTGGTACAAACTGAAAACAACAGTCTCTGAAAATATTGTAAAACATCATTAGAATTATTTACAGACTCTTTGGAACAGTCCTTTTCATTGGTTTCTTTGTCTTATATGAAGGGGATTTTCTGTATTAGGTTTAATCACATGCTATGCCTGGATCCAGTTAGTTATAGACTATATATTGAATGTTCACCCAATTATTTACATTGCAGATTTAAGGTATTATATATTGCAATAACTACTCTGCTTATTAAATTTCTGCATCCTGAACCCTTCCAATTTTTTCTTTTGATGCATTATAAGGTTTGTTGGGATGATTACATTAATAATACATTGCTATCAAAAATTAAAATGCAGCACAGAGAACATGCTAATAGGGTTCATTGATTTGAACTTGTAAATGGGTGCAAGCAATCAGAAAGCAGGTGCAAACCTAAGTTTAAATGAACATGCAGTGATAACACAGTGCCAGAATCAGTGGTAAGATTTATAGCTCTGGAGATGAATATGAAAAATGTTAAACATAATGAAGTTACTGAGATTAAAGCTTGGAGAGAAATCTAAAAGCTTGCATTGGGTTTCTCAGAGATTTTTTTCTGGTATACCTTCTAAAACTCATTTCCATGATTTCATGGTTTCCCATTCCATTTCTCTTTTCATTCAGTCTGTATTTTAAGTGTTCAAAATGTAATAATGGGGAGGGAATAGCTCAAAATTATAAAAGGGATTAAAAATATTCTCAGATTTTCAAAAGAGATATGTTGGATTCAGAGGGAATGAACAAAAAACCAAGCCAAAACAAGAACAAAACCCCACTTCAATATCTCAGTGACTTGTTTAGCTCCAGGTAAACATAGTTCTCTAACATAGTTTTGTTAGTCACACTATCACTAGTTTTGAGAATGTACCTATTCTTCTCCAAAACCAGAAAAATGCATTATCCTCCATAAGAAATCCCACAGAGAATACAGAGGTGTCAAGCAGAACAAGATCAGTTGTCCTTCAGTTAGGTGGATTTATTGTTTTAAAATGAAGAGAATGGTATTGTCATTTGTAGAGATGTGGGGCCATGTTAGGAGCTGGGCCTCTACAAGATTGCTTCTGAAGGTAATCAGTATGCATTAAAAATTCATACTCGTGTGGGTGAGTTTTAGAATTTGCGCTCTCAAAACTGGTGTGGACAAATAAATTTTTACCTGTAAAACATAACATTGGACACACATTTTAGAATTGTTTCCATGTGTGCATGCACTAAAACTTTGTTCCTTCTTCGTGTGACCATCTTTATTCTCAGTCACAGTTTTGTGCATACACAATAGGACATTATGGACACAGCATCAAGACCTTATTTATTTATTTATTTTAAATGATGATCTTACATACTCCATTTTAGTCTTGCAGGCCATCCCCATGACCATGTAGGCACTGCTCACAGTATATCTTCACTGACAGTGGCAAATTTGCCACCATCTGATCAGTTTATCCTGATCGACTGGGCAATCAGTAAAGACATGGTCAGTCGATCCGGAAGCTGATTTAACAAAACTACCCCCTCAGGTGATGTACCTCTGCAACAATTTTGCATAAAACCAAAGTTACAAAGCTGGCAGTAGTTATGCAAGCTGCACTGTGAAGCTTGTGTAATTCCCATGTACTGCTAAAGAATGTTGCTGACAGTGTAAACTGAGCCTGGGAAAAGCATAGTTACTTTTGATACCTTTAAAAAAATTTTTTTTTTCTGGAGTCTCTGTATCTGGATAGCTACATGACTCCCTCTATTACTGTAATATCTGAGCCTTTCACAGACATAATGAATCATCACATTGTGGTTCAGAGAAGCATTAAAATTCCCATTGTACAGACTTACAAGTGGGAAACAGTGAAAAATAGATACTTGTCCAAAATCGGGAAAAGTGGAACTTAGATCTCTTGAGTACGAGGGTTCAGTGCCATAGCCACATAACTTGAACTGTTTATATTATTTGACTACACCCATTTCGTTGTCCACTGTAGAACTTTAAATTTCAGTCCATGGAATTTTAGATGCATTGCATCAGTAGCAGAGGCTTCAGGGTCCTGAGTAAAGAAACTTAAGCCTATAATACTATATCCCTGCATCATGAAGAGCGAGATGTATCAAATTCATGTGCAGAGTTGCTCTGTTGATTCACCCATGCAGTCAGGCCAAGTGGGTCTCACTAAGCAAAGATAAAAGGTTGAAGGCCTCTGTGAAAGCAGAGTTAGAAGAATGGGAGAAGGAATCTTGAAAAAGGAAGGTATAAGCTTATGTTCATCTGTTTTGAAATATGGTTCTACGTTGGTGGTTTAATTTTGAGTTAGGACACAGAGAAAGTTGAGCAAAGGCAACTACTGAACAGGGGGTTGATTTGTTAAGGCCTCCCTACCTAGTGTTAGGAGGTATGCATGTTTACAGGGCCAACTCCATCCAAGCTATTACTTTATCAGTTTCAGTGGCGTTATGAGGAAAGAGGAATTTAGACTATTAGCCATACGAGTAGGAAGGAACTAACTCTCATCAACCTTTCATCCACAAACACCCCCAAAACACCCACTTGCAGATTGACAGCCTGAATGTAGTCTTACAAACCTGGAAAAACTGCTAACATCACTCTTTCTGCAGTGGGGGGGCGGAGTTTGCTTCCACTAATACTTTCCCAGCTCTTCAAAGCCATCTTTTTTTTTTTTTTTTTTTTTTTTGGAAGACTCAGTAATTTTTGACGCCTGTTTTTGGAAAAGTCTTATAGATTTAATGGAGAATGATAAGCTTTTTATAGACATTTTAGCCAACCCACAGAATTTTAACAAAAGAGTTAATGAAAATGGCCTGGTCTGGTAGTCTGATTAAACCAGATTATGTTCTACCTGGCAGTCTGCAGGGTGTGTGATATTGACAGATAGGGCTGGGAATGGTGGGTGATTGACTGAACAACACACATCTTTTGACTTACAGCAGGGGTCTCAAACTCAAATCACCACGAGGGCTGCATGAGGACCAGTAGAGGGCTGCATGAGGGTTAGTACGGTAGCCTGAGGGCCGCACCACTGAAACCTTTCCATACAATGATATTGCAAATATCGGTAACAATTGTGTCATTGTGGGCTGCAGGAAATAGCTTTAGGGGCCACATATGGTCCACGGGCTGCATGTTTTAAACTCCTGACTTACAGTGAAGGTGTCAAATTCATCATAGCTATAGAATTTTATAAGCACATTAAAACATTTGATAGACTGCAAATCTCAATTAAATTCTACATTTTTATAACTAATGTGCATAGAACCTTATGGATTTCACCCCATTTCATGTAAATTCTATAGCATTTTTACATAAACATTTGATTTAGCTTTGGAGATAATAACCAACCAACCTCTTAATATAGATTGCTCCCATCCCCAAATAGTATTTATATATACCTATGGCTTTTGGGGAACATTCGATTCCTCAGTAGTCATATAGTATATTGGTGTGTGATGTAGCTTGGTGGCTATGAAAGAAGAAGGTCAGAGCTATCCATTTCATGACAAGGCTAAGGACGAATGTTGCTTTCTGAATATATATTGACTTGTGGATAACTCAGAGCTCCTATTATGACTTTATATTAGAAAATAGCATATGCAGAGGGAGACAAGTTGAACTGAGGCAGGAAAAAATCCAAAAGTTAATTATACGTGAAATGGGGAAAAAACAGAGTAATAATATGTTCGCCCATAGCTTCATATTCTCCTATCTTCAATTGGAAGGAAAGCAGGAAAAGAGTTCTACAAGTATAATACTTTGACTGGAGTGTGTCTGATTAATTCCTGTTCCAGAGGCTGCGTCATATTAAATATGCTCCACATGTTTCACTTGTTCTTTTTGGCTACTGATGTTCAAATAAAAATTGGTAATTCAGTCAGATAATCATATTTTTTCATACAATGTTCATCGAAAGCAAGTTCAAAAACATGAATTCAAGTCATGAATTCATTATAATCAAATTATTCTCTTGTGCATTCTGTTTATGGCACTCACATTACTGAATTATATTACTGGACTTCTTAAACAGCACCATGGTGGTGGTGTGGTTCTGTGATGCATTTAATTGTAATGTTCATTACAGAGTTTTTGAGGTATAGATTAAAGGTAAACATTTCTGGAATTGAGCTGCCAATAATCGTGCTGTGAGTTTCAATTATAGAACAATTCTTCTAATTATTCTGTGTAATTCTGAGAAGCAAAGGTCACAAGAATAAATTTTCCTTGCATGAATAAGCATGAGGGAAATTGTTTAAGACCAGCCTATTATCATTTGAGATGTCAGTCCATTGTACCATTCCAAGAATAAATGGGACAAAGTACTCGGGGATCAATGTGGTACCAGATATCTGAAAAGTTTTGTGGCATTGTCATGTCATGTCACTATGTTAATAGTCACAGTTTTTAGGGGACTTTCTAGAAGTGCCCATCATTGGTTAGGTTAGTGCCAACCATTAAGTCAGTGGTGAAAGTCTCATTGATTTCAGTGGGAGCAGAATTAGATCAATGCTGAAAAGTTTTGTTAATTTCATTCCTTCTTTTGATCTAGTCAGCAGATGACCGGTAATCAGGGCTAGTGGCTTCTCCTACTGGCTCTGCCACTGATTTGCCATGTAACCATGTGTTTGTCACTTAATCTTTGTCTCATTTTGCTCGTCTTTAAAACTGAACTGTTAATAGTTTCCTACCATCAGATTGGTAAGGTTTCCTAGGAAAAGGCATTATGTAGTAGAAGTATCATTAACTTTATTATTATGATGACGAAAGTGGAGTATATTTGGTCTAACTGTTTTGTAGTCATGACGTGCCTCTGCTTCACTTAAGCATGATCAACTTCCGAAGTTTATCTGCTCTGTATAATTTGCCTCTATGCTCCTTAATGCCTAAATATAACCTTTAAGTTAATGACAGAGATGGAGATTCTACATTTAGATGCACACACTCAACATCTAGTGAATTTAAAGCTACAAGAGGCCATGATTTGGCCTAATATTTTGTCTATTTTTTTCCTGTCTGTCATCTTGCACATGTAACTCCATTCTTTTTTTATTGAGAATTATGCATGTGCACCGGGAGAAGAATACAGAATGACTGACTAGCTGTCTTTTAAAGCTGACATTCTAGGAGTGATTGTAAGGGTACCTTTCTGAAATTAATGTTTCTACGAATGCTGTCTAAATGGTGAAGGTAACTCATGAATGTTTCTGTAGTCAGGATATTTTTTGATGGTTAATTGAAGAAGGGTAGAATTAAAATACATGATGTTATGCGGTGACTGAAAATAACCTTCGGAAAAACTAAAGAAAAGGAAAGGCATTCAATGAAGAAGAGACCTTTGGGTGGGAGGGAAGCAATTTCTTGGTTTAAATCAGAATTTTGAATTCACAGAAATAGTGAAGAGATTTGTTATTTAAAGTTGCTTTAAGAGGATGGTTTCAGGTGTTGTATGTTTCTATACTAGTGGTTTTCAACCCTTTTTTTCTGCAGATCCCTAAAATATTTTGAATGGTGGTGTGGATGCTTCTGGAAATCTTAGACCTACTGTGTGGATCCTCAGGGATCTGCAGACCACAGGTTGAAAACCACTGTTCTACACCAAGAAATTGCATAGATGAATAGTGTCACTTTATTTCTGTCAAAATAGAGGGGGCCATAATTATCCTTCGTATTATGTATCCTATAAAGCTGTGAGACTATCAGATATATTCAACTGGCAGAGAATATGAAAAACTTCATATTTATATCATTCCTCTTTATCTGGTTTCTTTATTTATACTGGCACTTGAAATCAGGAATATTTTTAAATGCTGAGAACTGTCTGCAAAACTCTTCTACATAGCAGAAGTTGCTTTTTGTGAAGTTAACTTTAAGAATTGCAAGTGAAACTTTCTTATTATATGATGGAAGTGAGAGGGGATGCCCCACTGCCAAAGAGGCTGAGATGGGGATGTTTGAAAAAATTGATCTTCAGGTTGTGTAATTAATTTCTAAGAAGCCTATGTCAAATTAAACATTTTGGTAGATCTGGTCTGAAAATTTTTTTGCTCATCATTGAAACTTTAATTTTTTTGTCCTGCTTTGGGATGGGAAATAATTTCTTAAACTCAAACTCTTGCAGGACAGGAAAAGTGTTTCCTACCCAACTCTAGTGACCATTCATCTAGCAGCACTGGGCAGCTGATATTGTTGGCAAACAATGTCAGTGTTCTCTCTTGCTAATATTATACTATGCTCTTTGAGTCTCTAAAGTTTCCTTCTCTTTGAAACAGTCATTTGACATGTCAGCAACACAACAGGTCTACTCAATGGGTATAAGGAGTGGGCTGCTGTTGTCCAGCTTCCTTAAAACTGGACCAAATTATATTGTCTGATATACCACTAGGCTCATTTGATTATCACTTGAAAGATCTTTGTGCATGTTTCCAGGTTCTGGTATTTTAGCATTTTTGAATGAGAAATGGTCTATTCTGGTAATATCAAATTCTTTGCATATGTCTGTGAACAGTCTGAAGTGTGATTTCTAACTAACTTTGGTTGGTGGTGTAAGAAAAATTATATGTAATCTCTTCTGTAGGACAGTGAGAAAGGTGCTAAAGTGTAGGCCTCGTTGGAGCCGTGGGTTGCTATGGTAGTGGGGTCGTTTCTCTGGCAAGTCATGTATCTAAGTTTCTTTAACAAGCGGCCTAGAGTTGCTAGTTAAAGTGTGTTATCTCCCCTTTCTCATGCTTTTTCTCCTGACCATCTGGACAAGGAATGTAAGCTAGACAGTCTGTCTTTGTTCTAACTGAAAAGGGAGTATTACCTCCTATCTCCTGCTCACCCTTCTTGGCACCATAGCCTCACAAGAATGTAAGGTCAGCATCTCTAGGCAGAAATTAATGAGTTTGCAGGTACTGCGGCTGCCCAGGATAATGCAAATGATGTCAACAGTAAACAGAGGCGGGAATAATTATATGCATTCTTTAATCATTAATATGTATTTAATAATGTGAATGTAACCATATAAGGGTCTCTAAAACATTGTCAATCATGTAAGCATTATCATAGCATTATCATACTGTACTGGATAAAAGTGTTGTGATGCTGCCCCTCGGGGCTCTCTCTTGCACTCGAGTTGTTGGGGGAGCCTGCTCAGAGGGGCTAGCACTTCTTTGCTGCCCTCTGATGCAGTTCCTTTTGTTATTCAGCTGAATAATAAATCCTGAACCACACCTCGTTCTCTGCTAATTTGAGTCTCAGCTGGGAACGGGCCTTCATCACTGGGGAGGATCGGTGGTCTCTCTTTCCAGGTTGAGAGCCCCGATTAATTTGTCCCCCACAGTGGCAATGCAGTAATGTTCACGCTATGATTTTCTGGCTATCCAAGCCCCCGTTTAAAGATGGAGGTGGACAGATAGTCTACAGATCTCATACACTTGTCACCAGCAAAATATTTTCCCTTGACATTTGCCATTGCTTTTAGCAACAGCTATGTTAGTGGGGTGGCCAGACTGAATGTGGCTGCATCTGCACTCCAGTCATGTCTTAGTTCCTCAAGGATTTCATAGATTTGCTGACAGTGGTTAAAGTATAATTTGATGGGCCCTGGAACCCTCCTAATCTCCAGGCCCCCTTTCCATATTGTCCAGGCCCCCTTCATGCATGTGCGGGCCCCAGCCCAAGTAGGCAGTTTTGAGCCCCACCAGCTCTTTACTCACAAATGAAGCACAGCTTCAAATCCACATCATCACCCTAAGCTTGTCCACTGATGCCCACGTCAGACCCCTTTCCCCATGTCCTCCTCAGCCCCATCCCCATTCCCTAAGCTTCCTGCCCCAAGTCCCTACTCCAGCCCTCCTGACTCCCTACCCCCAGATCCCCATCTTCACTTTGCCCCCTCTCAGCCCTCCAACCCGCTCCACACCTCCCCAGACCCCTCCGTCTCTAGCCCCCACTCCAGCCCCCAACCACCTCCATCCCTCCCCAGCCCCCCACCCAGTCCCCATTCCAGCCATTCATAGTTCCCTCTTGCACTACCCAGCCCCCACCAGCCCCACCCAGTCTCCTTGTCCCCATGCCCTCTTCCACCTCTTCCCCAGCCCTCCCATCTTGACCCCTTGCTTCAGTGACTTGTGCTGCTCTGACTCCCTCCTTTCCCAACCCTGGTCTCTGGCTCACCACACCCACCACTACCTCCCACTGGCACAGCACCTTGTGCTTCCCCTTCAGGGTCTCCAAGAGGTGGGGCAAGTGGCAGCAATTGTGCGGCCAGGAGCAGTGACTGCGAGGCGGTGGCAGGCAGAGAGCACATGGCATGAGGGGTGGGGCTGCCAGGCTGGCTGGGAGCAGAGCGAGTGGGGGAAGTGTCTGCGCGGAGGTAGTAAGGGGAAATGCACTGGAATGCTACAGGGCTGCATTCTGCCCCATTATTCTATTTTTAGGGGTCCTAGAACACTGGTCCCTAAAAATTGTGGGCCCCAGAACGGTGTTCCAGTGCATTTCCCCCTTACTTGAACCCCTGGACTTGCAACAACTGCACCATGACCTTTCACTTCTGCAGCTTGAGATTTACCTCCCCATTTCATATTGCATTGCACAGTTCAGCACTACTTCACATTATGTAAGTTGCTTATTGAACAGGCAAAAGATGATTGCCACCGATATGAATTGTTTGACCACATTTTTCCTTCTGCTTTGGTCTTTGCAGCCTCAGTATGTGAAAATGATGATTTACAATCCTATTGGGATTATTTTTCCTTTTCAGAGGCTTATTTTATCAGCATAGATGACTCATCAGTGTCCATGGTGATGACCTCAGAAGGCCTAACTGGTGTCATACAGTATAATAGAGAGAGTGGTGTCATGCTGTGTTGTAAATATTTTCCATACTACTTAATGGTACTAGATGAGCTTGACCAGATAGCATGTCTCTCTTTTACATTATCATAACTGTGGGAGAGTCACTGTGTAAGTAAAATGTATGCAGCAGACCATAAATAGGACTATCCTGCAATGCTAGGAATTTCAGTGTAAATTGGAAGCCATTACACAAGCTCTTAGTAGCCAGATAGTCTTTAACATATTGTGTAACTATTCCCACCCTTCTGTATATAATCCCTTATCACTGTTTATTCAGTAATACAATGTCTATTGTGTTGAGGCCATCACAACATTATGCTTACAAAAGGCCTTAATAAGATTAGTGGGGAATTCGTAATGGAATAAAAGGAGTAATATGTCACTGTATGCAAAAATAAATAATGCAAAACATAAAATACCATAACAAATTACTGGAATTCTCAATGCAATCTTTGAGTCTATGTACAAACTTGGAGTATGAGTGGAGTAGACCCATGTGGGCAAGGGAGCAGTGGGAAGAGGACGAAAACCCATGGGGATGAAGCAGGCCAGAGATGGAATGTGTCAGGTATTAGGGAGTTTTCGAACTCAGGAGCTCAAGTCTGTTTGAAGAAACAAAGAAAAAGATTGAGGTCTGCTCATCTGCCTGAACCGAACAGTGAGAACAAAAGTAATTTTTTGGTAGCACCCAAATCCAGTGTGTTTAGGAAATGAGTTTGAATAAACAATTGCTTATATTTTTAAAAGCCAAATTGATTTCTACATTGCAAATTGCTGTTTGATTTCAATGAAATTCTTTGCCTTGGAAACAATGTATTTATTAAACCATATCCTGATGTTTCTAACTAATGGTTTTGAGCAATTTTTCAAAGCACTGAAATCTTACTTGTATGCAGTGTTGATGTAGCTGTATTGGTCCCAGAATATTAGAGAGAGAAGGTTGGTGAGATGATATATTTTATTGGACCAGCTTCTCTTGGTGAGAGAGAGAGACTCTTATAAGTCTCCTTCACCAAGAGAAGTAGAGCTATTGAAAGCTGGTATTTCGCCCCACCTTGGCTCTCTGAAATTGTATTGATTTTTTCATTTTTATGAAATAACATATAAGTGCATGGCTAGTATTATATACACAATACAATCTATTTAAGTCTTGACTTGTGTCATCTCAGATCCACCGTAAAGAGATGGGTGAAAAGGATACTAGCTCCAACTCTACTATTGTCAGCACGGACCACTTTTAATAGGTGTACAGTTACCTTAAGAAAAGTGAAAAAACCATAAGACTCACATCAACTATTATTTCACTTCTTGTGACTAGTGTAAATTGTATTTAAATTAATGATAGTCTTTACTGATTTCTTTTAAAGACATTACCTGTTTTTTTGCAGCTGTTAAATGCCAGTTCTCGCTTTTTGCAACACCCGCTTGTCATTTGAAAAGTCATTTGCCATCCGTTTTCATAGCTTCTGTGATCACTGCAACAGAGAGTATTTCAATTTAGTCAGTCTTCAAAATGTTTCCATGAATTTGACAGCTGGTATCTAAATAAATCCATTATTAGAAATGGAGTAACAGGAAGGAAAATATGCTGCTTCTGGTAGTTTTGAAGAGAAGTCTTAAAAATAGAAGACACACACAGCCTACTATTGTATGCAAAAAGCAGTTACCTTGTTACTATAATATTTCAAAGAAGATCAAATGCAGCTATAATATCAAACATGCCATTTATATGTGTTTATAAAATCCTTTATGATGTCATAAGACTTAATGTGATAACACTTGCATGTAATATTTTGAATATGTGTTTATAGAGGCTGACTTGAAGAAATATTTTTCTAACTGGACTTCAAAAAAAAAAAAAAAAAGGCCAAAACAGGCTTAAAACATTGATCTTTCCCCTTTTTAGTTTTCTCAATCAAATGAATATAAACACACTTTGAACACTTCTGTGCACCTGAAGACTTGGCCCAGATATGCTTTGTGTACCCTGGTGTGGGAGATCCAAGTACTTTTCAACCGCATTAACACCCCAAATTTTGGGGCAGCTACAGATCACTGCAGACCCTAGTGCAGTGGTTCTCAACCTTTTGCAGGTCAGGACATACTTGGTTGCACATCACGACCCTACAGGACACACCAGCCTATTTCCCCCCTCCGAGGCCAAATCCAGGCATTTCCCTGGCTCTTTGTGACACACTAACCACTATGTGGTGACACGGTAATGTGTTTCATACAGTAATTGAGAACCACTGCTCTAGTGCATTATAAAGCTGTCTCAGCACTGTAACTTACACTAGCAATGTGAGCCCTGTGAAAGGTAACTCTCCAGCTGACTGTTAAGACATGTTTCCTTTGTGTTGCAGAAGTTGTGGAGAAGGGGCAGAGTAGGGGAAAGGGTTGGGCCCTCTATTTTTGAGGTATTCCATTAGATAATATACATGTATGTGATGCTAGCAGACCAGATGCCAGGTCACTTCATAGAGCCACAAGCCACTTGTGTATTAATATAGACCAAAGTGTTTGTTTAATGTATGTGCATGTTTGATGTCTGAACCTCATGAAAACTACTGGGATGTTAACTTCATTGTTTTCACTTTTCTGTATCCCATACTTAATAACAAACATTTACAGTGTGTATACCCCTGCAACTAAATAATCCATCAGACAAGAAAGAAGCTGTGTGGAGTGCAAATGAAGAACTTTAACAGAACAATGCTAATTTCATAGCACGAGGTCACTGTGTGTGAGGATCAGAGGTCAAATACTCTTAGGCTATGCATGCACTGGCAAATTCGTATGGACTAAGGAGGCTTAGTCCAGATTAATTTAGCCCATGGCCACAGGAGGCTTTCCCTAGTTCAAACTAAAATTTTTTGGCTGATAAACGTTGTTAGGTTACTATAGAATTAGGTGCCCGCATTGTCTTTAGCTTCAGAAGTATCATTATATCTGGGATAAGTGACTTGGCAGTGCGAGCACTTGTGTGGTTTTTGGTTTAAGTGACCTTTTATCATGAAGTCCAGTCTGTCTGGGTGGCAAGATAGACTGGAAAGTCTAAGTGGACCCATTTGTGACTCCCTGGTAAGACAGGGATAGCAATCCAGCAGTCAGGGCCAGATTAACTTGGGGGCTGCAGGCTTCCTCCCACTGTCAGGTCCCACACCCTAACTATGGGGCCACTGGGTGTTCTTGCCCCGGCCAGCCTGTCCCCAGGGGCAAAGCCAGCTGGTGCATGGTGCCGTCCTCAGTGACACCCCCTAGAGCCATGGGCCCTGAAAGGTTGTGCCGGAGTGGAGCCCATGCCATGTGGCAACTGACCTGCCTCCCAGGCAGAGCGAATAGATGCTGTCCTGCCCTACCACCAGGAGCAGACCAGTTAGCCCAGGGGCAGGGCAGGAACATGGAGTTTGGCCTCTGGTCCCAGGGCCTTGCCTCCCCTTCCCCAGCACTGGCAGAGCAGGAGTGCTCTCAGAGCTCCCCCCAAGTTCCACTGGTGCTGAGGAGGGTGGTGGTGGGGGGATTATCATAGGGGTATTAGGACAAGGCCCAGGGTTTCAGCCCTTATAGCCCCAGCTATAATCTGGACCTGCCAGTTGTTCACATTTGTCACTGGCTTGGACCATATCACCAGCTTGATGCGTCTGACAATCTGCCCTTAGATAGGCACTCGATAGCAAACAGCGAGACAATGTGTTTTGTGACTACTCTCTACATCTGGCTCCAAAGAAAATTGATTTTCAAATTTCATTCCAGTTTTTCATGGACAGCTGACATATTATAGTCTGAGAAAATAGTATTTTTCAACTGGAATATAGGGTGGGGGCAGGGAGAGGGATATTAGTACCCCTAAAGTTCTGTTGCAAGAACTAGGAATATTTTTTGATACAATAAGAAAAGCTGAGTAAGTCTTTGCCTTCCATGTCACAGCATATTGAATTTAGCAGAAGTTTTTTTTCCCTTACAAAGGGCATAATGCAATGTAAGAAATGGTTGAATCAGGCTAATACAAGGTTACCTTGAATTTATTCATTTACAGCTAGTCCTCACTTAGTGACCTACTCGTTTAGTGACCCCTCAGAGTTATGACCGGCTCTCTGATGAGTTGGTATTATGGCGATGTATGAGAACTCGCATCAACTCTCTCAGATTACCTATATTTACAGTACACTATGCAAACTAAGTTCAGTACATTAGAGCTTAAAACATTTAAAATATATATTAAAAATGTTATAAATGATGCAAAGGTGACATTAAAACTATCTACCGATGGTTGAAAAACCCACTACCAGTAAAGTACATTATGCCTGAAATACCAGTAAGGGCTGCTCCTCGTTTAGTGACCAATTCGTTTATCAACCGGGTTTCAGGAACGGAACCCGGTCACTAAGTGAGGACTACCTGTATTTGCAAATTAAACCCTACAAATTTTCAAGGGAAGGTGAAGCAGATTATACTCATAAAAATGCAGACAATTTGTGGGTGCAGCAAGGGTCCTGAACCTTGGAAAAAATTCAGTTGACTTTCCTGAGGGCTGATCAGGTCTTATCCTCAATTGCTATAGACATAGCTTTTGTGCTGTCCCTTGCAAAAGTACATCAGAGTTATTAATTTACTTCTGATAACTTTTGCTTTTCTCCCCCTTCTGCCTGGTGATCTGTTTTTTCCTCACTTACAGTGACAATGATATTGCAAGTAATTGGTTAGCCTAAATGAAATATGCGTATGCTCTGTCTAGTTGAAATGGCTTTATCCACAACTGACACTTGTTATGAAAAGATTATGTTGGCATAAATGATACATACAGTAAGTTTTAATAACTTATAGGGGAAATGTCCCCGACCAGCCTTCTTGTACTGACCTTGTTAGAACTGTGCGTTGTAATCACTGTACTAAGTGTTCATAGCTGTACCTAATGGGAATAAAGATTGAAAATGTGATCACTAACTTTTATGCAGTAAGGTTAGAAACAAATCAGTGTACTTCCATGTAGAATATGACACTTCATAAACAAGAGCATACCCAGATATTGTCGATTGTTGAGCACAGGGCTGGTTAACCACCCCATGTGAGCGGGCTGTTGCTTTGGGAGTGGGGGAAGGGGTGCCCTGGGGCCAGAGGGCATTTCTGCCCTGTTCTGGCTAGTCTGCCCCTTAGGGATGAAGCCAGCTGCTGTGTGGTGTGGCCCCTAGTGCAGTTTCCCAGGTTCACAGGCTGTGGAAGGCTGCAGTGTGCCAGCTGACCTTGCCCCCTAGGTGGACTGAACATGTGCTTGTGCTGTCCTGCCCTGCCCCCGGGGGAGGACCAGTCGACTCAGGGGTGGAGTGGGAGTGCCAGGGGCATTGCTGCCCTCCAAAAAAAGGTTGAGTCCTGGGCCCTGCCTCCTGCTGTGCCAGACCTGCCCTGTGGGTCTGATCCACTCCTGGGCCTGATTGAGCCCGGGGTCCCTGGCTGGGGCCCAGACTCGGGTCCTGGCACTGGCAGCCTGGCCCTCAGGTTCCTGGCCGGGCTTGGGACTGTACCCTGCAGCCAACAGCATGGCCTCAGGTCCCTGGCTGAACGCAGCATGCTGGTGCTGGGACTCGGGGTATGTGCCCCATTTGCCCAGTACCAGCTATACCACTGGGGAGTGCCGAGCCCAGCCTCTTGGCTCAGGGTCCAGACCTCTCCTAGCACTCCACCAAGCCCCACCTGCACTGAGCATGCAAGGTGGGGGCATGGATCCAAGCAGGGGTTTTAAGGGCTGGGACCTGCCTTTAGGCCAGGACCTGGGACTTCAGCCCCTATAGCCCTTGCCATAATCCGGTCCTGGTCGAGCAACACAGTTTGAGCACGTTACTGCATTCTCGCCTCCCATTATTTTAGGCTGCAGTCTGTGTTCAGTTTAAAATGTATAGAAATCTATATTTCAGGTTGGGGTCCAGGTGGGTAGAAGGTATGTTAAGTAGCAAGGAAGGCTCATTTGTAATCTGTGGCTGCTTCTTGCTGCCATCAGAAGGATGTTTGCAGGCTACTCACTGAGAGACTTGGCTTCTGTGTAAGGCCTTGATGCTGATTAGTTCTTCATCACTTGCTTTCTTTAAATTTAATCTGGATGGCTTTTTAAAAGATGTTTTAATTCAGTCGCAAGTGGTAGGATTAGATGCAGGAATCATTAGGTAGGCGGGGAGGGTGAAATTAATCCTAGTAAAAGGTGGTTGTAATGGTTCCTCCTCACCTTAAAATCTGTTCTGAACATTTCACTTTTCTGTTCTGAACATTTCACATTTCATTGTGTAGTAAAATTGGGTGTGAGAAACACAGCAATCTTGTGAGGGTGACCTCTTGATTTAGTGGCTAGAGCCTAACATTTCTATGAGGGAAGTGGTGTTTGGAGTATATTTATTTCTCACGTTGATGGGGGGTAGGGCATCTGTCATGGTCATGGTTTCCACAAGGAATGTAATGTTCTCTGTATTCTCAAATACCTTCAGTGACTGTATGGTTTTGGAGGATGCTCTTTTTCCTTATAGGCTGCAGAAAGAATGAAACATTTCATAGATATCATGGAACTCTAATCACACTGACATTTTTGGGAGGGAACAAAAATATTCCAGGGTTATTTATTATCCTCCTATTGGTCGTTTTGGTGGAAAATAAAAGGTGTTTGAATTTTCCTAAGCTCCATTCACATTCCAAGCTTCATATATTTGTGATGCCAAAAAGAAGATGCCACTCAGAGAAAAGTAAGCAGGTCTTTAACATGTAATCTTCCTTGCATGGCTTAATCATCCTTGGAATAGTTAAACCATAGTGACATTTATATTGTCAGCATTAGACTTCAGGGTTATCATGCCACTTATCTGAATGGGGACAGCTCAGACTTCTTTGAACTAATGCACCAGACTGTCCAGAGATCTGACAGAGACACTGTGTTGCTTTTAATCTAGCTGGCATTTTCAAAATTATCTTCACAATTTTAATAGCTAGAGAATTTTTTTTTTAAATTAAAGGTTTGCATCTGGAACAGATATTACTCCTACCACCAGAATTTACTGATTCACTGAGCCAGCACTAACTGACCTCAGCCAACCTTTGACTTTGAGGCATCCCACAAAAAAGGAGCAAGTAAAATGACAAAGATGCTGGCCAGCCTTCAATGATGATTCACTTCATATGGGGTGGGCTTTTAGGAATATATGCAGGTGTTCAGTGAATGCCAAGAGCTCCTGGTTGGGAAAAAGCATTAAGATGAAAAGGCCAGGTTATGTGGCTAGAAGAAAAGGCCAAAGAGGAGGCAGAGAAAGGTACGGCTAGGGACTGCAGATTTTTGTTACTGTTGCAGTTAGCCTAACCATTGAAAAGGGACCATTTAAATACAACACAGTGAGGTCTGGAGAAGCAGGTAAGGTATTGTTCTTCTAGTCTTCTCCCTATTTACTCCACTTCTGATGAAGAGAGAGAAAAGGAAAGTATGCAGAGCGCCCTGATGGGGCAGGAGAAATATGGAATTTTTCACTTTTCTTTTTAGTTTGGAAAACTGGATCTTCCTACCTTAAACTGGGAGCATTTCTGCTCTGTGTGATTTTCACAGTTCTGCACAGTATTCAAATTCTACTTCCAGAGAGGAAGCAAAGCTAGTGCAGTAGTTTTCAAACTTAGGGTCAAGACCTAGTACTAGGTTGCAGACCCTCAAGCACTGGGTCACAGCACCCTTTGCTGCCACTTCCAAATGACTGGAATGTATTGCTTAAGATGTAATTGCTGGGTCATGGGCCTAGATGATTTTTTCCAACTGGGTCCCAAGGAAAAAAGTTTGAAAACCACTGATGACCCTGCATTCTGTTTCAGCGATATTGAGAGGAGGGAAGGTAACATCTTTTTTGAAAACAGAGAGACCGTTGTGTCAGGAAAAGCATCTTACTCTGGTGACTTGTGTTTGTGAGTCTTTGTGGATGATGTCTGCTTGTGATCTTTCAGATGGAGAGCAGAGATACATTAATGATGCTTAAAACATAACTGGATGTAACAAAGGTTGCTCCAGTTTAAATGTCCTGAAAAATTTATTGGCTCTCATTGTGCAAACATCAAATTTGTGGGCTCTTTTTTCCCCCAACATGCTTGTGTTATTTTATCATCATACTGTAAACCAGGGGTCTCAAACACACGGCCCGCGGGCTGCATGTGGCCCCTAAAGCTGTTTCTTGCAGCCCTCAATGACACGATCGTTATTGATATTTGCAATATCATTGTATGGAAAGGTTTCAGTCGTGCGGCCCTCAGGCTAATGTACTAATCCCCATGTGACCCTCTGTTAGTCCTCATGCAGCGCTCATGGTGATTTGAGTTTGAGACCCCTGCTGTAAACCATTCATGTAACTATAAAACTGCCAGCTGTGTTGCTATACTCAATAATATAGTAGTAGGGAGTCTTTTTGTCTTTTATTTAAGATTGTAAACTGATGATTTAGGAAAAAGTACTAACAGTGGATTGTTGTGGCTAGCATGTAGATTCTAAACTGATTGTTTGTTCTGACTATAGCTAAAGGCTTTGTTATGAACCTAGGTTTAATACATTTAAATAGAAAATGAAAATTACTTCATGTGCCACTATAGTACAGCTGTCACTGGCATAGAAGATAACTGTTTAGGAGCACATGACAAAACAACCTGAAGTTTATGACAGGAAGTAAAGGACATCATAGTGAACTGAAACTATAGTGAGAATTTATGGTATATGGCAGATATTACCCAAACTGCAACTAATTTACGGCTGCATTAGAAATTTTAGAATAAACCTTCTATTTTCATGGTTTGTAAAACTGCTTTGAAAATTCACTTTGTACTGAGACTTTGTTTACAGTGACACAGCTTGTGAGAACTTTTCAATTAAATGACAAAAAGTTACATTAAATGGTTTATAAGTTAGTTAAACTAAATTGGAAATTTCATATTTACGCCTAATTTTTACTATGTCACTTTTTAAAATTAAATTGAGGTGTCTAAGTCACTCAGGTACTTCTGAAAATTTACCTCAGGTTCTGAAAATTTCTCCCTATAAGCCAAATCCTCTGAATGAATAGTTAGAAGTTCTTATGAGGTTAAAAAGGCAGGGTGGAGGGGAAAACCCAAATTATAAATCTCAGACTCATAGACGAGGTCAAAAGGGACCAATAGGATCATCTAGTCCAGTGATTTTCAAACATTTTTTCTTGGGACCCAGCTGAAAAAAATCATTTATGCCTGTGACCCAATAGTTACGTCTTTGAGCAACGCATTCCAGTCTCGTGGCAGCTGCAGCAGGGGGTGCCATGACCCAGTACCTGAGGCTCTGCGATCAGTATTGGGTACCGACCCATAGTTTGAAAACCATTGACATAATTGAAACTCCTCCACAATGCAGGCCATAGAAGCTCACCAACCCACTCCTGTAATAGACTCCTAATCTCTAACTGAGTTACTGAAATCTTCAAATCCTAGTTGAGGGAAAAACAAAACATATTTTTTCGATTTTGGAAATGTTTCAATTTAAGCAAGCATTAAGACCTAAATAAGTTAGGTGGATTCTCAGCATGAGTGCTGCTTGAAATGTCAATCGTATCTTTACTTATCAATATAAATATATAACAAGGGTTCCATAAAATAAGTTATTTTAATTAAATACTGCATGAATTTAAAAAGTGTTAATCATGACAAAGATATGACATGTAATATTTAAATGTCTTTCATGGCTTTTCCATTAGATATTTATTTAATTTACAAATGATGAGATAATTAACATAATTTATTTGAGACATCCATATTATTGTCCTTAATTACATAGTTCCAACAATACTGCATATTAAAGATACACTGATTAAGAATTCTCTTGATCCCATTCCATGAAATCATTGCTGCCTGCCCTCCAGACGTTTGATTGTAATCCTTAAATTTCTGAGAAAATCACCATTTTAAGATTATGGAAGTGCATGTAATCTGGTGAATCAATCCCATTAATCTGTGTTATCCTGGTTGTCTTGGTTATTCTTAGCTTTATGCTTTTTGTAGGTCTATTTAAAAAGCTAACGTTAACATGATATTAAGACTGAGAAAGTGAGCACTTCCAACTTGTTCTTATCCTTTCAATATGGCCTTTATATCATTAGGAATGCTCTCAGCTAATATAGTATTGGGTCATTCAAATTTAAATAATCATAATTTTACAATGAATGAACAAATTTTGTACAAACTGGTTTTGGCAGATCTCACTGAAACTTAAAAATCAAGCCAACTCTTTCTTCAACTATTATTTATATTTTGTATACATGACTGGAAGCAGTAGGGAAATAAAAGCTCTCAATCCCTTAAAAAAATCTGAGAAATTTCACTCTAATCACCTACAATGAGACAGTCTATGAAGGACCTTCTGTTTAACAGAAGTATAGGTGGGCTTGAGCTGAGCTCAGTACAGTGAGAGGAGAGTTGGCAGAGATGGCTTTTACATCATTTCTGCCCTCCACAATCCTGAGGTTTATTAGGGACTGTTTCAGCCCCTGGCATGCATACATTAGAGTAATATTGGGGCCTTTCTAGGTTATGCAATCAGAAATTACTATCTCTGAGTCATTTCCCAAGACGCTGGTGGAGATATTGCATCACATTATGGTCTCACCCTTACCCACGCTCTCCCCATTCTTGAACACACCATTATGCCCAAGGGTGGGGAATGCTCAGCTGCCTGTCAGTTTAAAACCCCCTTTGTGTCACTTCAGTGGATTGAGCTGTTTAGCTCTGAAAGAAACCCCTTACAAACTGAAATCTTTGCTATAGTTAAGTAAATATACACTTCAGCATCTGATTAAATCCTCTTAGAACCATTTTATACTTTTTTTCAGATGGAGCTTATATTTAAATTTAAGAAAAAGCACTGGAGATTTAAAATCTCCAGACTCTGAAGATAACCTGCAGCTTTTCTTTAATATACTGATTACCACAGTTTCCAGTCCTGTAGCTATAGCACAATTAGTTCCCTGGTAGTTCAGCAAGTGGTTGACAGTGATATGAAATTGTGTGTTCCTCAAACTCAGATGAAAATAATTTGACAGATTTATCTGGCCATGTGAGAGATTACCGTGTCTCCCCCCCCGCCCCAGCCCAACACACCTATGTTGGCATTATAGGAGGAAAATTTTTGTTCTCTCCATTACCACATACCTGCCATGGATAACAGAATGTCAGAGCACAAGCCAGAACAAAAGTGACAAAACAATTTGCCTGCAACATCCGATATGTATGTGCATAATACCAAAAGATCAGAATGGTCCTTTGCATTATTACTTTATGTCCATTTTTTTTTAATTTCATTACTTTTGTTGATTTTCTTTGTGACATTACTGAAAGCAAGTATGGAACACTGACTTGAGTCTATAAAATTGGGGTACTACACATCAATTAATCAAATAAGAAAAAGGGGCTCTGTGGTGTATTTTAAAAAAGAGAAAAGAAGATTAGATGTGACATTTTATCCAGATAAGGCAAAAAGAAAAGAACACATTTTATTGGCTAGAAGAGAATAGGGTAATCCTATACACTAGGGAAGATGAGGAGGTGAGTACAAAAGAAAAGGTAATTAGAGTGTGGAGAATGGGTTGGTTTAGGTTAGGCTGTGAAAGGTCCAAGCTGTACGCAGCAGTGACAAATCAGGATTAGAGGGTAAAAGCCAGTTAGTGGATCAAATGGTGAGGAATCTGTTTCATTACAAAGGGGTGAAAACCTAGGCTGCTTGGGAGAAGATTAGTATAGGGAAGTGATAATTGCAGCTTGAAAGGAAGACAATGAAGACATGCACAAATAAGAGGATGATAAGAATTTGAAAAAAGAAATAAAAAGAACAGGATTTAGTGGAACAGAAATTTGCCATTTAATAGAAGGCTCTCATTGAATTCAGGAGGAGATGATAAAACAAATGAATAATCAATTTGGTTTCAGTTTTTCTTACATAATTTATTGCTCAGTCTATGCTGGAGGACAGACGTGGAGGTGTCACGGTTGTGATATGTGAAAAGGATTTGGAGCACTTGTGATTTTTAACTGCTGCCAGGTATGCTCTGAGGGTTAAACTTTCAAAACCACATTTGGATGATGCACATACAAAAGCTTAAGGCTTGCTGACTGTTAATGGATTTGGAATACACAGCTCCCATGATGAATGTGCATCCCTAAATCTGACACGTGTCTGCCCAGTTCTCCTCCAGTAGATTGATTATTTATATAGATTTGCATAATAGCAGAACATTTTATGAAACGATTATGAATTTCTGTTCTGTTAATGTTCTATTATCCGAACAATTCTAGATGCTAGCAATAGAAGAGTGAAGACATCAGGTTCTGCCCTAGGTGAGTTGGAAAAAGAGGACAGTATAGAATGGTTTGGATAGATTTTTTTTGTACATGAAATTGCAGCAACAGTGAATACAGTTGGCCAAACCATGGTAATATGTCTTGAATAAATTATTCAATAACTGATGTGAAAAAATCATGGAATAATCATTCCGTAAATCTTACTCAAATATTTACAGATTAATGTAAAATGTCTTCACACACAAATTTGAATCAACAAGACATAATTATTTAGATAAATCATGTGCAGTTAATGATTTGACCAGCTGTAATGACTGAGTCCCTGTTTATATTGTTTACTACTATTATTTATTACTAATGCAGCACTCAGCCCTAGAGTGGCACTTTATAGGCCTACAAAATAAACTATCTCTGCCCCAAAGATTTTATAAAATGAAAAAAACTACATAGCATAATTAATAAATTAGAAATAGGTATTTACATGTCAAAGCACTATCCCTTCTGTAAAATCTGTTCATCTTGCAGAGCTGATGGCTTCCCTGAGATGATCCAGTAGGCTTGTGATTGGGTGCCCTAGTCCACACAAGGTTTGAAAGGGTCAAGGTGGCCAGACAGGCCCCAGGCTGCATCTGAAGGAGGAGCAGACGCAAGGGGTTTCATACAGGGGTGAAGGTGGGGGGGGAGGAGAGGGGAGAAGGATAGGAATTGATTAGACAAGAGCCTCAGCTAGGCAGGAACAAGAAGGGACTGAAGTACAGAAGTTGAGAACAGAAAGGGGACTGTGGAAACAGAGTCTGTACTTACACGCTGGGAGTAGGGAGTTTGAGTCGGTAAGGTATGAAAGGCTCTGGGGAAAAGCAGCAAGGGATGGGAGGGAGCAGATTTTGGAGACTGATGAGAGGGCTCCTGAGTTGGTGCCTAAAGTAGAGGGTGAGCGCAGCTTTTCCTACTAGCCACGGGGAAAGTGGTATGGATTAGACAGTGGAGAGTGGATTGCCTGGGACAGATTTTCTTAGAAGGCTTTGATACCAAGGAAGGGGACGACCTATTCGTCTGACTGGAGGGCCAAGTCCTATAGTGACGTGGACGATGGGTGGACAGACCACAAGAAAAGGACACAGCACCTGGAAAAAGCTCATCTTCTGAGTCATCAAAGGGAAGCACCACTAGCAGTGAGTGGACCCTTTGACAAGGCCTCTTTAGGGATGTGAGTGTTTCTAATTCCAGAAGTCAGAAGGTGGTGTTGCTATTAGTTGGGTGATGTGATCTCAGAAAAAACAAGAACTAGGATAAGATTATGCACATACACAACAGCTTGAGATACACTAGATGAAGTAAGAGGTTACTGCCAGATAGGTAAATCTTCTCGGATTACTTTGTAGGTTTCATGGCACTGATTGTGGCTAGGATCCTTATTATTTATTTCATTTGTACTGAGGTAGTAACAAACAGCAGTGTCCCCACATAGGGGGGAGGGTATACTTTACAGGGGGCTGGCCAAGGGCCCAACTTCCATTACCATGTGTGGTGAGGGCCATTGTTACAAGTTTGTGCTGGGGCTGAAGAAATCATGCTTGGACCCTGCCACACAGATTCCAGTCTGGAATAAAGCCAATTTTTGTAGTTATCCCTGCTGTATAAACACATGGATGATGACAGTCCCAGCCCTAAACTGAGACAAGTTGCAGCAAGTGATTGTGACAAACAATAGGAAGGAAGAGATGAAGAACAACAAGGGTAAGAAAATGATGGTGAAATGATTATGTAGATATCTGTTGCAGAACTTGAAGTTTCTGTCTGGAATGTTTACCAAAAATGTTATACCTCAATTGTTTTGAGAAGAGCACAGATTTGTAAATAAGGGTACTTACTAAGTACTGTATATATATGTTGGTTTCAAACCTGTGTGTTCTGATTAATATCCTGGAGAGCATCGTAGCTCTACAGCTGCACAAGTGTTTGGCTGCTAATAAAATGATACAATACTACAGTCTGGTGCCAAACATGGACACAGAACAGATTGTATTTATTAATTTCAAATTATATGCATGACTTCAGTAGCAGGTGGGTATCCTCAGCTCCTCAAGCCATTTACGTAGGTGCCTACTTCTAAGGAACCAAGTTAAAAAATTTTAGGTATATTCTAGTAAATGGTAACAGCGTTAATATTAGATATTGGGGAGCTATGTAGCACCTCACCAGCCTTCTGCATGAAAAAAGATTCCTATTGCATAGAAGAAGCACAGCACTGTTTCAACATGCACAAAACTGTTGCTGCTGTAACTATCTTTTGAAAATTAGTGTCGTGCCATATGCTGAGAAAACACAAAATAGTGGAAGTTTTGATGCCTAAAGATAGGGATGATTGGTGTGGTGTTTAGTTCTTGGTAATCTCTCTCTTGGGAGCTTTTAGGACTCTTGCTCGGAGTAAGCTCTCACTGAGCGTGCGCAGAGCCTCTACGTCTGCTCAGTGAGAACTTCCTCTGGCCAGAGGAAAGGCCGGTGGCCAGGTAAGGGGGAAGGAGTGATTAGGGACAGGGCAGGATTGGGCCAACTGGGAGTGCGTATGGGGGAGATCAGGCTGGGGGGGGTCGGTGACGGGAGAGCCAGGGGGCAAGATCGGGGCCGGCTGGGGTTGGTGACTGGGGGGGAGCAGGATCGGGCCAGCTGGGGGGGTGACCTGGAGAGTGGGGGAGCAGGATTGGGCTGGTGGGGGGGCCTGCCAATTTAGCAGGGTTCCAGGGCCCCCCAAATTATATTTTAACCCCTGGCTATGTCTACACTGACCTTGCTAAGCTGACTTCAGGGTATGTCTGCACTGGACACAGTGAAGACTTACTTGAGGCCGCCCCACCCCCTGCCCTGCTCCCGGTGCCCACTGGGCACCTGGAGCCCCATCTGGCCCCAGCTGGATCCAGCTCCCAGCCCCTTGCAGCAGGCGGGGGAGGGGGGGCTGGAAGCTGGCTCCTGCCACCCATGGCAAAGGGCTGGGAACCTGATCAGGCTTCTAGCCCCTCTCCCCTGGTTGCAGGGGTTAGGAACAGCTCAGAGTCTGGTCAATTTCAGAGGCTTGGAGCCTGTGAAATTGACCAGGCTTTGAGTTGCTTGTGCTGCGGCACAAGCAGCTTGGAGCCAGATCAGGCTCTGAGCTGGCCCCTAGCCCCCACAGACTGTGGAGGGAGGCTGGGAGCCTGATTTGGATCCCAGCCCCATCTGTGGGCAGGCGGGGGCTGGCAGCTGGTTTCTGCCCTGGCCACTCACAAGCAGCCAGGGCAGGAACCAACTCGGTGCACTCCTGACTGCTTGTAGGCAGCCAGGGCGGGAGCTGGCTGCCAGCTCCTGCCATCCACAGAGAGGGGCTGGGAGCCAGATCAGGTTCCCAGCCTCTCTCTGCAGGCTGCAAGAACTGGCTGCCAGCCCTTGCCACCTGCGGAGAGGGGCTGGGAGTGATATTGGATTCCCAGGTCCTCAGTGCATGGAGGAAGCCAGATTGGGCCCATAGGGCCAGATTGGGGCCCCAGAGCCAGTCACACCCTGAAAGGGGGCAGGCCCTGCCCTGTAAAGTTGATTTAAATGCTTAAATTGACTTATAGGGCAGGAGCTATTAAGCTGACTTGAGCAATTGCTTACATCAATTTAATACATTTCTAAAAATAGCCTGGGCTTTGCTTACCTCAATTTAAGGGGCTTTACATTGACTTAAATTCATGGTGTAGACAGACGCAATGGGCTCTATGAGCTGCACTTCAACTATAGAACAGCTACATGAGGTTCACAAGCCACAGTTTGACCATCCCTGGTAGAAGCCAAAGGAGTTGTTTAGTATAGGCTCTGATCTGGTCAGCAGATTCATAATTTCCATCTGTTCATCCATTTTGGTTTCTTTCTCTTTCTCAGCACCCTGTAGTGGGACTGTTGGAATTATACTTAATGATTTGAAGATCTGAGTAATTGAGTCCTTTTTCTGTTTAGCAACACTGTTACTAAACAGGTCATGAGTTCTGCAAATATATTTGTTACTTGTATTTGCCAACCATGTGAAAATTTTTCAGCTGATGGAATTGTTGCCAACAATTCACTTCTACTTTTCACTGTTTACTATTCAGTATTTATGAAGTGTGATTAGTCTTCTGAGTCATATGTTATTGTTTCTACTTCTTGATTAAATGACAGTCTTTTTGGGAGAATAATTTCTGACAAAATGTATGGTGAATAATAAATAGGAAAACAAGCAAGGAATCCTGTGGGATTTAGAGACTGACAAATTAATTTAAGCATGAGCTTCTGTGGGAGAAAAATCCCACTTCATCAGATGCTTGGAAGATGAATAAATAGGAAATCATCCTTTTGGCACATGGGTTACTAGTGCTTAATTTTACCCAATGACTTCTGGGCACCTGTAGGCTTGGCAGATTGCATCCCTGACACCTTTGTGTTTGCTGCATCAGTTATGAAAGTAAAAAATTTGCTTCAGCCCCAGCACCATTTCCATTAGACATTGAGCACTGCAGCTTATCCTAGATTGTGTGAAACTGCAAGTAACTGCATGAAGAATTGCCATTTCACAAAGAGGCATGTTACTGAAATCCCTCTTCATGTTAATGTTTAGTAGTCACAGATTACTGAAAGTACAAGGATAGTTGAACTGAACAAATTTTCCCAGCCACTGTTTCCGCAGTATTCTACTAGTCCTGCTCTGTGTCTTTGCTTTTAATATGATTGAATAATTGCTTTGACATGTGTCCTGTACCAAAATTAAGACAATTTGAAGAACCAGTCTATGGAGGGTACTCTGATTACTGTAGCTGACTCCCTTTCATTTGCGACATCAGTTCGCAAGCCAGAAGTCCCTACAGAGTCAGTACTAAAGCAAATGTCCCTTGCCCATATGAATGGTCCTTCTACATTATTCAGTTCTATGGGCCTTTTGAAGAGAACTTTATTTGAAGTGAGACTAATCTAATATTTAGAGCCTTTCCTCTTAGGATATATGCAATGCATGGTAATCTAGGTTATGAATTCTCACCTGAAGGATAAAAGGAAATGGACCAAAATATAAAATTTTATTCTATAGTAGGAAAGATTTCCTTAAAAAAATCTGTGCTGCTCCAGTCTAGGGTGACCCGATAACAAGTGTGAAAATTTGCAACAGCGTGTGGGTGGGTAATAGGTGCCTAAATAAGATAAAGCCCTGAATATTGGGACTGCCTTATAAAATCAGGACCTCTGGTCACAGTGTGCTCCTCTAAGATTTGGCTCTATGCAACACTTGCCCCTCCCTGATGTTGGGCTTCTCAAGCCCCTGAAATACAATTCTTTGCGGGCCAGTATAAATTACAGAAACCTCCCTGGGCTACCCTGTGAGCTGCTGTACTGCCTAGAATCTCTGCAACAAGGCATGCAGCAACCCTAGCTCTGTCATCCCTGTAAACGCCAGGTTGCCTGCCACTGAGCTTGAGAGGTTTCCTGATGGCAGCCTTATCTTTGTCTTCCCCAGCACCTGTGCTGAAGGAATCCACCCACACGGTGGCAGTTCAGGCATAGTGCCCTTGTATGCTGCCCCCATCCCCTTTATATGTGATGTGAAGGAGCCAACTGGGGGTGAGGATACATCATCCAATATATTTACAAAAAAATCTAATTGCAAAAGTTTTTCTACTTTGTGTTTCATGAATCAATAAAACCATTCAAAATAAGGGCTGAGACAGTTCCATTGGTGGAAGTCTCTATAGTTAAGGTTGTGAAATGATTTACATTTCAGTATTTTCATGTTCTTTAATTTGGACGTCAGGTACAGAACATCACCAGGACAGGAATGTGAGCTCCATTTTTATTAAATACCTCTCAGAACCATTAAGTTTCCCTTAAAAATATTTTTAAAATTTATGTTGTCTTTAAGAAGAAGTATTTTTCTATTTCCTTTGAGATTTACGGCAGGAAGTCCTGTGCAAGTACTAGCCTGAAGTCATATAATCCCCATCATCAAAGGCACCCTTTTCATTAAGTTAGCATCACCAGCAGGTCACAGTCAGGTAGGGATCTCATCAACAGAACAAATCAGGTACAATATGCTAAATTAAGGACTGCGGTGACTCCACTGAGCTATGAGGGGGGTGAAATATATAATAAGGAACCTACACACTCATTTCTTTAGGCTATGGGGAAAATGGAAAATATTTCCATCAAGCCAATCCTTAGAGTATGCAGTGTTATTACTGATTCTAATGCAAGGGCAGTCGATCTGAGAGTGGAATCTAGAGGGTGAACCTAGAGTAAAAATTGCAATCAAAAGCTAGAAAGAGAAGCTGTGTTGTATCAGCTTGTCAGCTGAAAAAAAAAAAAAAAGAAAAAAAAAAAAACCAAACAGAAGAAAAAACCAAATAGGAGGTTAATAAACTTCATCCCAAAATTAAAGATAAGATTAGAATTGACGTTTGGCCAGGAGGTCTTCTAGGGCTGTGGGAAAAAATAGAAACATAGAAGTAAGAGGGATTTTTTCCCCTCATCGCTTGGGGAAGGCAGTGCAAACATCACCTCTAATCCTATTTTGTTTTTCTCAAGCATACTTCAGTAATGATCCTTTTCTTATTTTGCTGCAGCAACCCTTTAAAATGAAGAGGGAGGGGGGAGACAGAGAAAAGCATTTGCCTATCAAGCCTCTACAGCATTAAACTCGCCATCTGTGTGCAATGCTAATTGTTCAGATTAAAGCCACTTGGGCTTGTATACCTTTTGTGACCTTCCATGTATGTTTGTGGAAAGATGAGCAGTCTTTTAACACTGATCCCGAAGGTTAGGACTTGACAGCTGCTATTATACAGTACATGGCACAAGACAAGGCATAATACTATGTTAGCACTCATCTTTGAGAAATAGCGACTGGCCTTTAGTAAACAAAAAGCCCAAGTGACAGTGACTGCTGGAGGTTCCAGTATTTGTGAAGTTTAAGGAAAATAGCGGATTGTTAATTTATTATTAATCTTTACCCACCTGCTTACTGCCCCATTCTGAATCTAGTCCAGGATCTTCCATAGCTTTGAATCTCTCCTGAATAGCTATAGAAGGCTAGGGTTTCATGATTTCCTAGCTTTTTGAAGGGTATGCTTTTTTTTCCTGCTGAAACAATCCAACTGTGTGTGTTTATTTTATATAACATTATATTGTATTACTTTTTACAGTATAATTTTATAGTAGATATAGGTGGAGGTGAAACCCCTGCAGAAAGGGCATGATGGTCCACTATGTGTTTGTGGGGCCAATCAGGAAATGTAAGGTGGCTTTTACTCCCCTGCATGGATTTCTTGTATTGTGGATCACAGCATACTGGGGAGAAAAAACTACAAGAGTCCTGTGGCAACTGCTTCTGACAAAGTGGATTCGAGCCCATGAAAGCTTATGCCCGAAGAAATCTGTTAGTTTATAAGATGCCACAGGACTCTTGTTTTTGCTGTAGACAGACTAACACGGATACTCCTCTGGAAATAATGGGGAGAGCATTTCTGTGCGGAGACTTCCATGTTTGTGGGCAAAGGCTTCATTTCCCCTTTTCGCCCCCTCTCAATGAACAGGCTGTTATAGCAAAACCAGCACAAAGGGGGAGGTAATCTTCACCAGGTAAAAGGCTGTTGCAGATAACTTGCCCTGGAGCGTGCAGGAAACCATGGACTGAGTCATGACTAAGCCAGAATTCAGTCTGTGGTCTGCTTGTGGGCAGCGTGTGTGGTCCTCTTCCTGGGGACTATTGCTAATTCCACAATCAATTCTTATTTATAATTTAATATAGACATACTGATGGAGTGGTGGGTATGTGAGATCACACGAAATCAAGTGGTGTGCCTCTGGATCAGGTAAAAATGCTATCTCTGTGATGACATAGTGCTACAGACACTGAACCCTGTGGTTCTCTCAGTCTTATTAGTCACTAGACGGATTGTTAAAAGGTAGAACAAGATGTGTTAATGTGCATATACAGCAGTTATGGTATATTATAATTCACTTATATATAGTGTTGTTACTAGAACTGAAATATCAGCGGCTGCTAAGCAAGATTTTAAAAGGCTGGATCGAAAGCCTATATGTTGTTTACGATTTGTTTTTAATTTAGAATCTCATGGTAAATCATTATGAAGGAAGTATTTTGTTCTTTTGAGCTTGCATTTTATAAATTTGGTAGACTATGAATGGAAATGTGGATGCTAATTGTTTTATTATCTTATACAGCCGTGGCCTTGTTTATAGTTCCTTCCTGCTGCAAATTATAGAGGTATCACATGGAGAACTTTCAGAAACACTAACAATCCTATCATTGCCTTTATAATTTTCCCATGAAGGTGCAAGAAAAAAAAAAGGGACAGTCAGTTTTCCATCAATATTTTCTATTCAGTGGGGGTGAGCAGACACTTTCATTTGCAGATTCCTACTTTTACCCATATTTACTGCTTTGCCTTGTAACTCACTGCAGCGATTTTAGGCAAAATAGGAGGTTAGTTAAATGTCATCTCCTATTCATCTACTTAAGAACTAGCTCTTTGCAGATTAGGTCCATGATTGATCTGTGTGCCATTAATAAAATAGTTTATATTGTCAACAAAGCTATTTTCTTTTATGTATTAATGGTGAATAAGTCACATAAAAAGAGGGGGATGTTACACAGTAAGATGTGCATTTTTTTCTTGAGAGATTGGAAGTGAATCTTTTTGCTGAGGAAGGTTGGTTTTCTGGCAAGGAATACTAGTGTGTGAATGTAGGATGTGCAATATTCTAGTATAGCTTCTATAGAAGCTATAATGCGATAGAGTATTTCTTTTGCTTTTGATCCTTGCCTTCATGGCAATGCTGTCCTATAAATGATGCCAAATTGGTAGTAATAAGATCTTGATACTTCTGGTAATGCCAGTGAAAACTGACACTCCTTTCACCTCTAAAAACTGTCAAGTCTGGGGATTGTGATAAGTTGCCGGCATCCATCCCTTCCTTTTTGGTTTCTGTGCTTGCTGGTGGATTATTTAGTTGTTTGTCTGACATACAGGGATGAGGAAGGATGCTTAATGCTGCAGCAGTTCCATAGTCCAGAGATGCTAAGGCACTATTTTTAATTGAATATTTTTGCTTTTCTTTTATTGACGAATGTGCTGCAGTAATGCTTCTTTGGATTGCTCAAGATGAATCTTGAGACATTTAGGGGCTGGGTAATGCTTGGCCAAGCTGCCAGCCAATATTCTGCAGACAAAGCAACACCTAAGTTATCAAATACATTATTTTAACTGATTTGAATTAACTTTATTTAGCACTTAAAGGCCAATAGCTTACATCACAAACTGAAGGATTTTAAAACTACTTCACTAACTATTATTAGACTTGCATCAATAGGTACTCAGGGACAGTGGCAGATTTAATAGTCACCAAGGTCAACAAATGCTGACTGGGCCCTGCTGTCTCCTTCTGCAGTCTGACAGTGGTAGAGAACAAAAATGATGGGCTCTGGTCCAGGTTTTTAGGGTGGGCCTTCACATACCATCACAGGGCCTACTTCCTTCACCCACTTGTCCCTGCCTCTGCACCCCCACTCAGCTCCCCTTGGCCTGGGCCCTTTACTATTGTTGCTATGTGAACCACTACTGCGGCTGTCATGAGAGCCAGAGTCAGGGCGCGTAGGCAGAGTAGCACACTGTTTCCTGCTACCTCATCTGAATTTGTCTGGCCTGTGGGGAAAAGAGGAGGGGTCTGCACCCAAAAGGAGGCTGTGTCATTGGTAGTCCCCCTGTGGTAGAGCTACCATTATGGAGGCCCCTTTGCTTGGCAAATTCAAACATGAGCAGTGGGGACTCATGCATTGCCCTTTCTAGAAGTTGCAGCAAGCCACAAACAACAGCACTTGGGCATAGGTTGTGCAGCTGAGCAGCCCTGAGCCTGCAGGGTCCCTCCAAGTGCATGGGTCGCTAAGCAACTGCATCCGCTATTCCTCTGCCACTGCTATCTGCCAGACTTACCTCATCATGGCAAGGGATCCCATCTCTGCCTCAAGGCAGATAGAATTGCATGGGTTGCATGTCTCTAACACTGCCCTGGGGCATCACCCCCCCATTTGAGTAGGGGCCCCAATGAACCCACACACACCTATTCAGCAACACCTTTGCGAAATCCTGTAGCGTTTTAAAGATGCCCAGCATTTGAGTGTGCTGGTGGTAGTTGAAGATTCCCATTCCATCCTGCAGGGGACAAAACTACTGGGCATGTTCTAATGCTGAAGAGGCTGTTGTTGCTGTTGGGAAATGTAATTTGTTTCCATAGTCTCCTCATGTTATGGAACGCTGAGAGGTAGATGTCTCTTCCAGCCTCGCCTTACCTGCACAGTATTCTCCCCAGCCAGACCAACTCTAGCCTGCTTTATTCTGCCTATCTCTGCTAGATTCTGCAGAGACAAATTAATGTTTTTATAATATTGCACTACAACTGAGAGCTGATTTAAGCAGCAAAATAATACACTTCACTTAGGCTTATACTTCCAACTTAGATGTTCTCATCTTGGAAGATGTATGCAAATGAACACAATAAATAAAAAGAGAAGCCCGGTTTTAAAAAATGAAAAGAAAAATAATTATTACAAATTAGCTCTGAAGATCCTAAGCAGCAGAAATGATCATTGTATGAGCTTTCTGATCAGATTCTGCAATTTAAAGTAGAAAGTCAAGAATTGCCTCTCGATTCAATAAGCATGAATCTGTAAAGGTTCCTTAAGTTGGGGAAATGCTTTGTGCAGTATCACTAAGTTGAATAGGTAGCAGTAGCTGATGATATTTCCAGAGGAACTTTGCTTGAAAACAGCCCATCCAAAAACCCTGTAGATGAATTACAAATTGACAAAGCCAGAGGTCTCATAAATCAGTGGTTCCCAACATTTTCTTTGCCATGGCACACCTTGGCACCTTTAATTAATTTGAGGCACACCACCATATAGCTTTTAAATAAACTCATGAATATTCATGAGCCAATGGTCCAATCCAGAGCTCTTTGAGTAGATTTTCAAAAAATTTTGTGGCACACCTGCTCAGACCCCATGACACACCTGTGTGCCATGACATACTGGTTGGGAAACAGTCATAGATGACCTTAAAACCAGAACCCCTCAAAGATCCTGTAGATAAACTTTAAAGGAGCAAAACCAAATGAAAATATGCATGTCAAATAGCTTAGTATATCTTTCAGATTATGCACTCTGTCACATTTGATGGTTAGCTGGGGATACAGAAACCCAGATCAACATGGTTTACAGCAATTAGAAGAAAATGCTAAGTCAGTGTCTGTTCATTGGAGGAGTAATCATGTAGTCATGTGTCATTTCAGCAGTTTGCAAGTTTAGATAATCAAGCATTTGAAAATATTGAGAAATGGGAAGAAGTACTGAAAATATAGCTTAGCGTAGTCAAAACTTTGGCTTGTTTAGTCTCTCCTTCCATGGCTACCTTGAATGCTGGAAAGCAACAGTTGTGTTAATTATTTAAGCATCAAAAGTAAGCTACTTGCCAGACATAATACATCTTTTGCACAGTAAACCAATGACATCAAGAGAATGAAGTCAGTTACTGCTGAACTTAAGTCATAAACCAGAAGGTACATAGTAGCTACCAAGAAGTTCTCTTTTTAATGGCCATTACAAATGCAATCACAGATACTAGCCACATTTGTCAAATGGCTGGTTTGCTTTGTTTGTTAATATTGCTTATGTCAAAGAACAATTAGCTATACAAGAACATTTTGTAAGCTTTGTGGCAGTAAATGAGGCAGATGCTTCATCCTAGTGTGACCAATTAAACAAATACATGTCTGGATTGGGATATGATGGGGCTAGTTTTAAGGATGAAGTTCATGGAGGACTGCAAGCAAAAAAATGGGAAAAAAAAACCCTCTTAGGCAAGGAAGATGAAGTGTATGTGCCATATATTCATTGTCCAGCACATCTAATAAACCTAGTTTTTATGCATACTACTAAAGATAACACAAGTCCAGACCTTTGCGGGAAATATCTAAATATTTCAGAGACTTTAACCAATCATAGAAAAAAACCAAATGATAAAGATTATTTTTGGACTTAAGACTCTTGCTCAGGAGGGCAGTTTTGTAAGAAAAGAAGTACTTGATAATGTACTTTCGGCCCCTGAAAAAGCTGACAGGATTGATGCAGCAAATGCAATTGAATAGGCTTCTGAAGAGTGTTGAAGACTTGCATCTAGAGGCACTCTTTGGGTATGTCTACGCTTACAATTTAATTTGAATTAGTGAGGATTAAGTCTAATTAAATTAATGCATGGCTACACTGACTTTCATTACTTTGAAGTTATGAAACCTCACTTAACTTCGAAGTAAGGGTTAATTTGAACTTATTAGTTCAAGTTAACTCAGTGTAACTGTGTTCATTCGAACTAACGCTTTTTGACCTTTTTCCTCCTGGGGTGCCTTCCTCTTTCTGGATATAGGGTGGGGGCATGGCCCTTCTTTATAAAGGAATAAAAAGGTAAAACACAGTTAGGAGGTACATACATACATGCAGGGATGGATGAGAAACATTTCAATGGGGCGGGAAAGGGTGCACAAAGTCAGTTCGGTTAGGGTAGATGAGGCCTCTTCACAATCACTTGAAAGACAAAGCAAGCATCATTAAACTGGGAGAGGAGTCCTTCCTGAAAGAATCCAGACAGGCTGCTGTAAGCATAAGATGAAAGAAAGCTTTTGGCTTTAAATTCATGTAGCTTGTTAAATTAGGTATTAGTTTGTGTTTTACCTTTTATTCCTTTTAAACCAATTCTGACTACTATGTCTGATTACTTGTAATCACTTAAAAATCTATCTGTAGTTAATAAAGTTGTTTTATCTTAAACAATGTGTGTTTGGAAAATGCCATTTGAGATCCAAGCATTCTTAAAACTACAGTACCCATCTGCAGAAGTGAAGAAACAGATTGACAGATCCAGGTGGGTACCCCAAAGTCAACTATTACAGGAGAAGCCCAAGAAAGAAAACAACAAAATGCGGCTGTTCATTACCTACAACCCGCAAATTGGACCTCTACAGCGCATCCTCAGGGTTCTACAGCCTATTCTACAAAATGATCCCTCACTCTTTCAAGCCTTGGAAGACAGACTTCTCCTCACTTACAGACAGTCCCTGCCCCCACTGTAAGCAGATACTTACCAGCAGCTACAGACCTAACAACAGAACCATTAGAGCAGGCACATATTTCTGCAACAAACCACACAGCCAACTTTGCCCAGATATCTGTGCAAAAGACACTATTACAGGACCTAATAAAACCACTTACTCCATCAAAGGCTCACTCACCTGTTCATCACCAGGTGATTTATGCCATCATGTGCCAGAAATGCCCCTCTGCCTTATATAGTGGCTCAGCATTTCAATCTTCCTGATTACTCCAATGACAATTTACTAATAATGGTGCTCAGATAGATGAATACCAGATCAAGGCTTCAAAGAGAAGCTGCAGAGATTGAATTTGTTTGCAAATTTGATTATTGCTTCAGGGTATAATTAGGGATTTTAGCTTTTTTTTTCTAATTACAATAAGTGATTTGACCTCATCTTCCTCTCTATGCTGTTCTCCAGTTTGAATTTAAGTAACTGCTGTGATTTGCTGTTAGTGTGACCTGATCCCATGACTTACACTTCCCAGCATTTATTTCTTCCCATTTTGTAAGTTCCCTCATCTTCAAAGTGTCTGACAAAGTGGGATTTTTCTCCCACAAAAGCTCATGCGATAAATTAATTTGTTAGTCTCTAAGTGCCACAGGGCTCCTTGTTTGTTTTACTGAACTAGACTAACAAGGATGCCCCTTTGGAACATAGCCTTTGTATATATCATTTTCAATTAATAAAATGACAGAACTTTTATGAGCTTTTATCATCCAGAAGGAGAGAGCTGGGCAGTTCAGAATATACATTTCTGGCAAGAAGTCTGAAACTTGGGATTAATTGCTGTCAGTCTGCAGCTATAATTCAAGGGTGGCTGGCTACAGTATTCATATGACTCAGCTAGGAGTAATTTACATGGTAGACGCTGAATGTGCTTTTAAGGAGGGAAAATTCACCAAGCCATGTGTGTGGTGTTTTAACTTCAATCAGTAATTTTAATTTCAGTCCTGCTATGCATTCAGTTTTGATGTGTTAGAGTTTTCACCAGTATTGCAAAATTTGCGTAAGTGCAGCACCACCACATTTTGGCTGTAAAAGTGGTTTTCCTTCTTCATAGATAACTGACCTTCGGGGAATATGGTCTGAAAGAGTCCTCTAGTGGGTTTTCTAAGGGTGTTACTTGCTATGGTCACAATCCTGCTGCTTTATATTGGAATTGCTTTCTTTATAACTTCTGTGACTGAATGCTATTTTCAAAGATGCTCCTTTTCTTTTTTTGAGTGAGCAGACAGGACTGGCCCTCGGATTCTCAGGGTCCCACTAGTGTAAGGTATGTAACTGTAAGCAGACAGTATTCCAAGCCTGATCCAGATAAATTCTATGCATAGACATAAGCCCTTTCTGGTTCTTGGCTTTATAGGTAACTTAAATAACAATTTAAGTTTCTTACAAAGGCTGGCACTTTCCCAGTCTCTGTCATCTGACCCCTCTAACCTGACGGTTATGTTCATCTTTGTTGTATAATAATTAGTCAGCAAAAGTTACTCAGTTGTTTTTCTTCGAGTCTAAGTCCTACCAAGAGGATGGAAAACAAGATACAACTGAATGGAGAGAAAGGGTGCTTATCTCTAGGAGTTGGAGAGCATGATTTTTACAGCTGACACACTTCTTGTGTCTGAGGAGTCATGAAGAACTGGTTCCTCTTTGTGTGTCACAGAAAGCAAGAGAGGCTATTTTAATGTGCTAGGGAGTGGGTGCTGAGAGATCATAGTCATGAAAAATATATGCCTCTCTGTGAATGCCTACCTAGTTCTCTTAGTAGGATGGCTGCTTAACGTGTGTTTGTGGCAGGAGCTCATAAGATCACAACAAGGGATTGATTGTTGGCCAGATGTATGAGACTGTGTGTTTGTTGACTGAAGGAACTCTGATGAGGAAAGAACTGTTAATTAAAGTAGCACTCCAGGGCCTTTTACGTGGCCCAGAGTGGGGCAGAAGACTGGAGGATCTGTATAATAGTCACTTGTCTGAACCACCCTTTCACCGTTTACATGGCCCAGTTGGGAGCATTGAAAGAACAAGACTCCATGCTGCCATTGTAGAATCCAATGAAAATCCTGCCACTCTTTTGCTGCAGACTCATGCTGATTCCACTGCCAGGAGATCTTCTGTGGTGATGAATTCAGGATGTAAGTAGCACTTAGTGGTGAATACACTTTTGGTAAGGCCCCTTGTATTGCAATGAATTGCATAATGGTCCTTTACTAAGATCAGCTTTCTGAGCCTCTAAGATCTTCAGGACGGGAACTATGTTTTTTGCATGTGTGGTACAGTATCTTGCACACTGGAGCCCTAATCCTGGTTAGGGCTTCTCAGCATGAATGCAGCATAAAAAGTGAATGATAATCACATGGAGAGAACCAAGTCTTGTTATCAGGTGCTTTCCTGTGCTAGAAGTTGTGGGGGAGGAGAAGAAGGTCATCTCAGAATGAAAGGGAGAAATCTCAATTGCACCAGAAGGATTAGAATTTCTGGACAGTGTTTTATAGGGGTATGAGATCACCTGTGGTCTGAGTTTCATGAATGAAGGGGCATCATACTAATCAGAGGGAAAACAGTCTTTACTATCATTGCTTCTGTTACAGAAGTCAGTAAAATTGCACATGGTGATGAGAATCACATAGACTTTAAGGTGAGAAGGAACCACCATGATAATCTAGACTGACCTCCTACACGTTGTAGGCCACAGAACCTCATCCACCCACTCCTGTAATAGACTCCTAACCTGTGGCTGAATTACTGAAGTCCTCAAATCAAGATTTAAAGACTTCAGATTACAGAGAATCCACCATTTACACTAGTTTAAACTTGGATGTGACCTGTGCCCCATTCTGCAGAGGAAGGTGAAAAAACCCCAGGCTCTCTGCCAGCGTAACTCAGGAGAATATTCTTTCCTTCCAAAATGTGGTGTTCAGTTGCACCCTGAGCATGTAGGCAAGATACCTGGGAAAGAATTCTCTATTGAAATTCAAAACTCTCCATCTCTAATGTCCCGTCATCACCCATTGGAAATATTTGCTGCTAGTAGTTTCAGATGGGTCATTTGCCCTTGTGGGCAGTCTCATCATATCATCACCTGCTTAAACTTATGAAGCTTGAATTTATCAAGTTTTAAACAGATTAGGGTTTTTCCTTAACTGCTTTCCTTGGAAGGTTATTTGGGAAAATCGCTTCTCTGATGGTTAGAAACCTTTGTCTAATTTCAAGTTTATGGTTATTGAAGGTCAGTCTATAACCATTTGTTGTTGTTGTGTCCACATTGGCACTTAATCTGAGTAACCCTCCCTGATGTTTATCCCTCAGATGTATTTATGGAGATCAGTCATATTTCTCCTTACTCTTTTGATTAGACTAAATAAGTCAGAGGAGCGCCACAGCCCTGGAAAAGACCCTGGGTTCAGGTGCTGAGACTTGAGGCTTACACACTTTAAGTGCACCACCACTGCAGCTGCTGCTGCCACAGCAGACCCAGGGCTCTGGCACTGGGACTCGGGGCTTGAGCCCTGTAAGGCTGACGCCAGCAACACCCTTGCCAAGTCAAGCTCTCTAAAAATCCTCTCATAAGATTGGTTTTCAGTAATCCTTCTTTGCAGTTGTTGCATTTTGATTATTCTGTTGTATTAATACAAATTTATAATTGCATTGCATTTAAAAACAACACAAAATATGCTAAAGTTTTAGGGTCTGTTTCAAAAGTTTCCAGCTTCTCTCATCAACAGTGATATTGACTTCAAAGGAGTTGTTCTTGAATTATGCCAGGGTGACTAAATTATTTTTTATTCCTTCATAAATGCAAGTAGAATTTATAACAGTGGGAACTGCCAGCTGTTGGGTGCTCTTGGGCACTCATCTATTTTTGATGTAGGTGCCCAATAGGAGCTCTTGGTGATGACCTCTTGAAAACCTGGCCTTAAGTTTTTATTGGAATTTAGAAAAACAATACACATTAACAGCTGAGCTGAACTGAATGCCAGCTATGAAAAATGAAATAAATGCAGAGCCATTAGTCCACCCAAAATGTCAATCAGTCAGTTCTGAATCTAAAAGCTGTATATGGTTTTCAAGAATATTTAAATAATTTAGTCCTATTGAATTTCAGTGAGATGAAGGATGGTCCTGTGCTGGAGATGGTGTGTCTGGGCTGTGGGATCAGTTCACTGCTCTGCTCCAGATATTCTGTGTGACCCAGGAAATGTCATGCAGTTTCTCTGCCTCAGTTTTCTCTTTGTGAAGCAGGGATACTATACCTCTGAGGATGAACACATTGAAGATTGAGAGGTGCTCAGATACTTTTAAAAGTGCCACAGGACTCCTTGCTCGTTTTACTGAACTAGACTAAAATGGATACCTCTTTGGAACTTGTCTACAGTCACAAGAACCTACATAAATATCTGGTTTGAATGCTTTTACATGTAGATCCATGGGGAAGATGAATGGCAGGAGGAGTTTGCTTTTTATGGTCATAAGACCTGGGTCGCTTGCCACTGAAGCTTATCTGAATGTTAGTGTTGTACTGGGTTAAGATGAGCTCTGTCTTATGTGTCTTCTCCATTACTAACAATGCTGCCCTGTACAATTTACTGCAATTCAAATGAACTTGCAGTAGTGGAGTGTTTTGCTTGTACTGTTAAACTGGTAATTTACCCTCAACAAATAAGGCATCATTTTGCCCCTGCTTTCTTCTTGCAGCAGGGATATGCTATAGACTTCCTGGGAATTACTCCTGATTTGCACAGGTAGAACAGAGAGCAGTTTTAAAACTATCCCTTTTATTTTTTCCACACGGGACATGCACAGGGCTCTAGATGATTTTACCACCTTCAGTGGCTCTGTCCATATATATCCTAGACATCCTCTGCTTTGGAGACTGAGTAATGAAGTGGAGGGAGACTGTCCTTCTCCTTCCCTCCCTTATTTTTTTTTCTTCCTGCTTGTTGTTTTTTTCTTTATGTACAGTAACAGGCTGGCTCAACCAGCTAAGACGGCATATTTTTCAACAGTGCTGTAAGCCTGTGAGCAGAAAGGCAGCTAAAAGCAATGCCCTAAACAGTGGGATGCTGGCACAAGTTTGCCTGGTCTTGGAGTGGCTGATAGTATGATGTGGTGTGTCTGTGTTTTTCCAGTAGTGAGATTGGAAATGAGAGTCAACACCAGAGAGACAATCTGCATTTTCCATCTTGATTGTTCTTTTTGTTCTGCTTTTGGATATGCTTGGTTTTGGTTTTTTTTAGGAAATGGGATTGAAGTTTAACTACTACTACTGTAGCCCCATTCAACTCATGTCTCGTTTCCTCAAAAGAACAGTTCCTGTTGCTATTTAAAAGATTGGATCAGACCAATGTCATCCCCCCCCCCCCAGCTCCCTCTGGTAAAGGCAAAAGGGAGCAAGGGATTTTATTAAAATAAAATCCTTCTTTAAAACCGAGCATTTCAATTGATTTGACTGTTTTTCCTTCTTTTTCTGTATCTTTAATAAAATGTGAAAAGGAATTGTAGTGGTCTGTTCACCATGATACAAAATGGGTTAAGGTCCTATATATACCAAATTCCTGGCCCTTGTTTAAACACTGTTCAGTGCTGGACAATTTCGAGTTTATGTTAACATGATTTACTTTTTGGATCCTTTCTTTCATCTAAATTAATATAACAGAACAATTTAATGAATTAGCTCAAGGACAGCATAACCTGAAAATAATAATAATAATAATAATAATAATAATAATAATAATACTACACACAGTATTTTGCTTGCTATAATGATTGGAATTAGATAAGCAGCAGCAGGCTCTGCCCAACACTGAAGCTTGTTAGCAGCATGCTATCTAACTTTACTTTTGCATAGCCTGGCATTTGATGCATGCCAGGATCTTGTTTAAACTTTTTCTTGCTAGTAGATTAAGAGACTGCAAAATATACCATAGGAAACAGTCCTACATTGGCATGGAGATGAATGGTCTTATGCCTGTAGGCTTCTTCCAGTTCCAGGTTTTATTAGTCTATTACTGACTGACTTACCTCAAGTATATGACTATATAATAGCTTGTTTTAAGAGTTTAGCTGTAAAATACTGGCTTAAGAAATGTAATTCCCAGTTGAGGTTCTTTTCTTTTTTTTTTCTTTTGTTTTGTTTTGTTCAGAGAGCAGTAATTTATCCCCCCTGTTGCTTGAAAAAACAGATATTTGTTTTACAATATTACCTTGGGTTGGTTGGTTTGTTTTTAAAGTAAAGTGTGTTGGCATTTCTGTAAAATATTTGGGAAAGTATGAAACACTGGGGTTGCTTTTGAACTCATCTCTGTGTAATACAAGTACAATGCCACTGAAGTCACTGAGTTACGCCAATGAAAACCAGCATAATAGACAGCCAACTCCTCTATTGAATCCCTGTCTTTTCTTGAAGCTCTCATAATTTCTGCTTCTTTCTCTAAAACAAATATCCTGTGCTGGAGCAGGAAGGACATGGTGTCAGAATTTCTTTCCTACCTCATTTAACTGAATACAGTCTGATGAGAGCATATGTAGCAACTTGGGCAAACAAACCACTTAAGTGTATGCTTAATTTTAATCAAATAAGAAGTCCTGTTGGTTTCAAACATAAACCTAGTGTTATGAAATGTCATTTTGACAGCCCTGAAGTCCAATAAAGACTGGTTTTTCAACTTCTTTCCCTTTCTCTGATTACAACTCACTCCCCTTCCTTCCAGTAGTCTCTTTGAAGAGTCAATCCAGTCAACTGGCACAGTAATAAACCTTCCTCAGTAAGCAAGCACAGCCTAATTATAACACTAGGAATGGGAGGGCTGTTTCTGAGGGGAGTAGTCTGCAAATGCTGGGCCCCCTTGTGTGTTGAGCCACCTCATTGAGTTTTTATGTTAATATAATTGATGAGGTTTTTAATGTTAATGTGTATATGTGTTTGTTCATATTTCCATGCAGCAGTATTGCATTTAACATGAAAAATAAAATTAATGGACTCTAACATTAATCATATTTTATGGATGAGGTTTATTTGCATTAAGCTCCAGAGTGGTAGCTGTGTTAGTCTGTATATAGCAAAAACAATGATAATTGTAGGTAAATCACTTCTTTGGGCATAAGCTTTTGTGACCGCAACCCGCTTAAATCTGATGAAGTGGGTTGCAGCCCAAGAAAGCTTATGCCTAAAGAAATTTGTTAGTCTTTAAGGTGCCGCAGGACTCTTTGTTTTTATTTGCATTGGATTTTAATATTTGGTCATTTATTTACAATTAGCATTGCAATTTACACAAAACTACAATTTAGTCAAGAGGGACATTAGAATGAATAATAGAGTAGTGAATGAATGCATACATATGTGTTTCAGTTCCAGCCATCTGCAAGACATTTATATTGGGAGTTCTTCTTTACTGATGGAATCAATGCTGGCAACTCTGTAATCCCACCTACTGTATTCTACTAAAGGTACACATGCGTTCTGCCTTTGGATGTGTGTATGTCCCTGTGGTGGACGTGCATGCAGGATGTCTATGCATACAAGAAGTCAGAGCTTTCCCTCTATGGATAATCTCTTTCTCTTAGAATAGACTTCTTAATAAAAAATCATGTCTTAAATTGATGGTTTTTTGCTCTCCCTCATGCCTGGGATTTGAGACTGAGTTTTAAAAAAATGAAAAATCAGCCACAAAAGTTGCTTTTGTGACTCGATTGTAGCAGGGCAGAGGCAGCTGCTGTCACAGAATTCTTGCAGGCGTTGTGGCACTACATTGTGAGAAGTGCAAATGTTACTGTGTTAAATAAGTAACTATGTGAGTAATAAACGTGATTCTGTACTGTGTTCCATGTTTTAGGTTCTTTGGAGGACTTCTAGATGACCCTCCAGTTCTTTGGAGGACCTGAGCTCTACATTTCCTTAGTCACCACAATATTTTCTTTTACTGTAGGTGAAGATTTCCTGACATTCCCATGTTTGGTTTTATAAATCATATTTGTTTTTCATTGATTTTATTCTTCACATTATTGGTACCTCTCCATACTCTGAACCAGACTTGAACAAAGTTATTTGGCTTGGAATTGTACAGTGGTGGGAGAATGACTTCTCTTGAATAAACTATATAGGAAAAAATATTTACTCACCCTGCTACCTCATGGAAATGCAACCCTTCCTTTAACCATAGAGTCTGTTGAATACATAATTGTGCTTGTGATCTATTTTTGTTGTGTTATGAATCATATGATGGAGATAATTAGTTATATAATAAATTAACCATTTAAAAAGAGAATGTGGTCACAGTCAAACACAGTATTATGCTGGCTCTGACAAAATAAGATCATGAAGAGATCCACATGCTCCCTGGGGTGTGGGGGATTGGAAAAATAAAATAAAAACCTCATTTTAGCTTTTGACTTTTACAAGGGCCTGTGTCTTAGGCACTCATTCTACTTCATTTTTCACTGCTGTTTTCAAGCACAGGGAGTTTAGTCAATGATTCTTAATATTTCAAAATAAGTTATGGCTGGTGCAGCTCTTTTCTTTAGTAATAAACAGAGCCTTGGCTCCTTTCACATATATAGCCAACTCCAAAATAAAGCTGACCACACATAAAGGGATGTAGTGTAAAATAAAACTAAGCAAAGGAAATCTATACCAAAAGCACAGAAACAAAAGAAAGCAGTGGCAAAAGCTTAAATTGCAGTTGCTGCTTTTTAGGTGATTGACTGAAAACTAGTAAGTTAGATCCAAGACTTTAAAGATCACAATTTAAAGTTAACCTGTTATTTTGTTCTAAAATGCAGGTTACTTTTATGGCAGAGATTTCATTTGGCTCTTTAATAATAAATAAATAATTTACATCTTGGTGCAGTCCAATAATGGATGCTAAATTTTCGGTTGAATTGTTATTTTAAATGAAAGTCCATGTTAATCCATTTTAGAGTAAACTGATCCTATTTCAATCATTTTGCCTGTGGTGTAAAAGGAGAGTGAGGATTCTTCACACTCCACTCAAAAATTGTTGACTTGTGTTAGTAATAATTAACCTTTTCCCAAAGAATTTCTTCCCTGTGGAAATGGATATGTAAGAATCCGTTTCAGAGGAATCTTAATACATTTTCTAATTTTCTGTAAGTTCTCCATCTTGTGGTGTTTTGGACTACCTAGGGTCATTGGGGTTGCCATAGTGATAAATGGGAGAGTCGTTTAGGTGCTAGGAAAACCTGTGTCTCCTTTCTCTCTCTGTTCTCTTTCAATAAAGACTTCTTATACAGCTCTGAATATGCTGTCCTCCTTATTGGATTATAATCTCCCTTAAAACTCTACATCACCCCCCCCCCAGAATAAAGCCCTCCCCCCCTAGAAAGAATAAGAACTAAACTAGGAGATGAGGGTAGACTGCCCCACCTCCGGCGAACCCCCAGGGAATTATTCTGCCCCATGAAGAGGGGGTCACCACTAGCTAAAGATCCAGCCAATTAGGAGGCCGCCTGTCGTGAGGTGGATTATGGCGAACTTCTGGTGTGCCCACCCCACAAGGTGGTGGTGGTGGTGGTGGTGGTGGTGGGATCACAGGTACTGGGGAAGTAGCTGGAACTGGAGAGGATGTTGTGTCCGGTTGGTCCAGGGAGGCTGAAGGCGTTGAAGGGGTGGCTGGAGCAGGAGAGAGAGAAATAGTAGTCTCATGCTCTGATGTTGTATCATCAGTAAGGGTGAAGTCAGATATGTCTGCTGGAGATGCATCTTCTGGGTGGATATGATGGAGAAGCAGCTGATCTACATGCCGTCGCCAAACTAGGCCACTCGCTGTCTGGACAGAGTAGGAAACGAGTCCTGTCTGGGCAATGACTGTTGCTGGGACCCATTTAGCTCCTGAAGCATAGTTTCGTGCAAGAACTGGCTGTCCAATACTGAAGGTGCGGCCCTTTGTTCTTGGTGAATGTCTGCTGACCTGGTCCTGCTGTTGGCGTTGAACCACTTGCCGTGTGTCTCATGGTTTCAACAAATCAAAGCAAGAGCGCAACTGCCGTCCCATCATAAGAAAAGCTGGAGATGCCTTAGTTGTAGCCTGTGGAGTGTTTCTGTAGGACAACAAGAAGTTGTCCAGACGCTTATGAAGAGGTGAACGTCCCTTTGCAGATTTTAGAGCTTGCTTCATAGTCTGTACAAACCTTTCAGCAAGTCCATTGGTGGAAGGATGATACGGTGCTGACCTGATGTGATGTATTCCATTGGCCTTCATAAAAGTTTCAAAATCCTGAGAAACGAATTGTGGTCCATTGTCACTCACCAGCTGTTCTGGAAGACCGTAACGACTAAAAAAGCCACGCAGGGTCTGAATAGTAGCTTCGGTAGTTGTGGACTGCATTACTGAGACTTCTGGCCATTTTGAATGGGCATCCACAGCAATTAAAAACATACATCCTTCAAATGGGCCAGTAAAATCAACATGGATACGTTGCCATGGCCTTTCGGGCCAATCCCATGGGTGAAGAGGTGCCAACTGAGGTGCATTCCGGATGCTCTGGCATGAGGTACAAGCTCTAGCCGTTTCTTCAATGGCCTTGTCTAAGCCCGGCCACCAGAAATAGCTCTGTGCAATTTCTTTCATGCGCACTATGCCGCAGTGACTTGAATGGAGCTGTTCCAACAAATGTGGTCTTAATGAAGGTGGGATGACGACACGCATACCCCACAACAAACACTTGGATTGGGTCGATAACTCTGTCCTCCTAGACACATAGGGGCGGAGGTCAGGAGAGACCTGAGAGGCAGGTAAGAACGTTCCATGCATCACGAAACCCATAACTCGTGAGAGTACTGGGTCAACCCGTGTTGCTTTCTTCACTTGAGAAGCCGTGACGGGTGTGTTTTCCACCTGTTCAAAGTAAAAGATTCCTTCCTGGCCCAGATCCTGACGGTGTGCCGGTAAGGGTAGCCTTGAAAGGCCATTAGCATTGCAATGCAAAGAGGATTGCCTGTACTTGATTTCATATGTGTATCCGGAAAGTATCAAGGCCCATCGTTGCATCCAACTAGCAGCCAAATGTGGGATGTCTGTGTGTGGCCCCAAAATTGATGTCAGGGGTCGATGGTCAGTGAGAAGTGTGAACTTCTTTCTCCACAGGTACTGGTGAAATTTCCTAACGCCAAAAACAATGCCCAGTGCTTCGCGTTCAATTTGGGCATAATTAGTTTCTGCCTTAGTCAAGGAGCGTGAAGCAAAAACAATAGGCCTCTCTTCACCAGAAGGCATAGTATGTGACGATACAGCCCCAACTCCATAAGGGGAGGCATCACAAGCCAACTGTAGGGGCAAGGATGGGTCAAAATGTTTCAGAACCTTAGAGTTTACCAGTGAGCGTTTAGCTTCATTAAATGCAACATCACAGGCTTCCGTCCAGTTCCAGGCCTTTTTCGGCCCCAGAAGCTCATGTAGGGATTTCAGGAGCGTTGTTAATTGTGTAATAAACTTGCCATAATAGTTTAGTAAGCCTAAAAAAGAGCGAAGTTGGCTTACGTTCTGAGGTAGCGGAGCATCCACAATAGCCTTAACCTTGGCTGGAGACTTATGGAGACCATCAGCATCAATTAGATGTCCTAAATATTCAACTGAGGGCTGGAAAAACTTACATTTGTCTCTGTGAACACGTAGACCATACTCTTCCAGTCTTTGCAGAGTAGCTTCCAAGTTCGTAAGGTGTTCCTCCTCATTTTTGCCAGTGACCAGGATGTCATCCAGATAGCACTGTACTCCTGATAAACCACTCAAAATCTGATCCATTGCCCTTTGGAACAAAGCTGGGGCTGAAGTAATGCCGAAAGGTAAACGACAGCATCTGTACAACCCCTTATGTGTTATGATTGTCAACAATTCTTGAGATTCTTCTTCAACATGCATCTGTAAGTACGCTTGACTCAAATCAATCCTGCTAAATTTTTGTCCTCCTGCCAAACCTGCAAAGATGTCTTCAATGCGGGGAAGAGGATATTGTTCTGCACATAACACTGGGTTGACAGTGACCTTGAAATCTCCACAAATCCGAATGGAGCCATCTTTCTTCGCTACTGGGACAATGGGTGTCGCCCACTGGCTGTGAGTAACTGGCACCAAGACTCCTTCTTTGACTAACCGCTCCAAGTTTTCTTCCACCTTGGGTCTGATGGCAAATGGCACCATCCTGGCCTTCAAACATTTTGGTTGGCAATCAGGCTTTATATTTAATTTCACAGTGATTCCCTTCATACTGCCTAAGTCTTCACCGAAAACAGCAGCATGTTTCGTTAGTACC
>ML681994.1:48126209-48137216 GCA_007922195.1 Podocnemis expansa | reverse complement strand
CTGCATGCAGAATTTCCCTCTTAGTCCGCCAAACCAACGGCCCATTTTTCTCAGGTCTGCCTCTTCTGTTTGGCTCACCCTTCCTTTGTTTGCAGGCATGTTCAATGTGCCCTCTCTTACCACATTGTCGACACAGTAGTTCCTTAAACCGGCACTCAGATGCAAGGTGGTCCTGCTTCCCACACCGGTAACATTCTTGTTTCCCCGGTGCCCTGGGGGCAGGTTGTAGGGATACTTTACGGACACTGACCCCGATCTGTTGCATGTCTTCGGTGACGTGTTCCATGGAGACTGCAATTTCCACAGCCTTCTGCAAGGTGAGTTGACCTTCAGTCAATAGGCGTTTTTCGTGTTGATTCACTGTGCAGGCCCCACACCAGCCTGTCACACAGCATTTCCTCTAACATGTTCTTGAAGTCACAGTGTGCTGCGAGCTTCCGCAGAGCTGCTACAAATTGTACAACTGATTCACCTTCCTCTTGGTTCCTTTGGTAGAACCTACACCTCTCGGCAGTTACTAGTGGCTTTGGGGGAAAAGTGCTCTCAGAACTTCCACTAGGTCCCCATAAGGTTTCTGCTCTGGCTTCTCCAGATAAAGCAAATCACATAACAAATTTATAAGTCTTAACTCCAATGACACTAGGTAGTCCAAAACACCACAATCTTCCAAGCAGCTGAAGTGGGATTTCTCCTATGAAAGTTCGTGCAATAAATAAATGTATTAGTCTTTAAAAGTGCCACAGCGCTGCTTGTTTTGGTGAACTAGACTAACACAGCTAGCCGTTTGGAACTTTCCTAATGTGATGAGCGATCATAAATCAATAAGAGTGTATTTTGGGACATACACACAAAAGTCCCCCCCCCCAGCTTTCTCTGTCCTCTTTCAGCTGCTTTTGTTGCATCCTGTCTGAAGCACGCTGTGCCCAAAAATCACTTTCAACTTAACTTAGAGCCTTCCAGTCTATTTATCTGTCTTATCTAGACTATCTATCAGGTTTCCACCAGCTTGTTCTGGCAGCATTATTTTAATCCAAACAGAAAGTTGTGGCCAAAATTATTTTTACATAAAAAACATCAAATGTGAAATTCATCCCCTGATCTGCAGTCCTGCAAAAGTCCATAAACCCCAATTAATCCCTCAAAGAACAATTTAATTACCACTCTTAGCACTATAAGAACATACAGTAACAGGAAGAATTATATTCTAGGCAGAACGCCATAACACAATAGGCAAAAATCCGAGTAATGTGTTAGCCCCTCTCTTGTATTAAATCCACTCCAAACTGAGCTCTTCAAGTAGATGTAAGGATTAGGCCAATGTGAAGCCCTCTTCCTGGAGTTTACATTATTCTTGCTTTTTCATTAGCCAGGCTTTTAAAATTTCTTCATATTCCCCTGTTGAAGACTAGCTGTTCTGCTCAATACGGTTGAGTAGCAGACAGAAACTCATCAGTCTGGATTACGAATGCTTGCAAAAACTGGATTTACTGGCAGAGAACATTTCCTTTTTTACCTGCACCATACCTACTATTTGCCTAGCTGGTATAGCCAGCATCCACTCTGTCAAGGATCTCCAGGGCATCTCGGAAGTGAATTTCAATTTGCAGAGCTGAGTCATTGTAAAGTGACATAGCTCCTCTACAGCTCCCCTTGCTTATTGCTGTCTTGACCCTATCAAGCTCTTCCATTACTTTCTATATAGGATAGTTCAGACTCTTGCCCCACTCCCACCACATTAATTAGGACAATAAAAGATGTTGTGGACATCTGTAGCTACAATGTCTGGAAATGCTCTCCTGTACTCTTAGATTCTTCCTCCACTATAAGACGATACTTGTTTGTCCATCTCAGTCTCTTCCACTACAGTTCTTAAAGTGGCACTCTGAGCAGATCCTCACTAACTTTTCAATGTGGATTTCTCTCATTCATTTCCACTCTTCCAGTACAGTAAATATAGTCTGTCTCTGCGGCAGCTTATCTTGCAGATAGGACACGGCTGATGTGAGAGTACAAATATTGTCAGTTCTGACTAGCAGCAAATAGTTGATGTTTATTTTCTGATTAGAAGTACTCTGTGCTTGGTAGAAATATTCCACAGTGTTGGCTTTAGTCTGACTAGTATAAGAACCCTGTTTAATGCATTCCAGGAAGATAAATTCTTGCAGCAATATATAAAGATTGGACTACAACCATAAATAAAATCATTGACTTGAATTTTTGTGGGGGAATATAATATGTGAAAGATTTTTTTTTTGCACTTCTGGAATTTAAACATTCTTTTTTTGAGTGGTGTATACTTGGACTTCAGTCTTTGGATGAAATCCGGTTGTAACCTTCAGATGGGCTAGTGTTTACTTAATTGCTGTTGTGCAGAGCCTTAAAAGAAATAAGTTCCAACGCCTATAGAGAAGCAGCTGGAGACCCAGGATTCAATCTTCAAAGGACTCTCAGCAAAGATTATTAAGAGTTACCCTCCCCATATTCAAGTGCTAATGAAAACAAAGTTTAATGAACGTTATTAGGTATTAATTTTATAAATCTTATGATAAAAGAAACAAAATAGCTACTCTATATTTATAACATGATGTGGCTATTTTGTAAACCCACATTCACCATTTCATCGCTTTCTTTTCCAGAACACACAAACAAACAACTTTCAACAGAGCAGTCTTCACAGAAACACTGTGAGATGAAACTTAAGTGTTCCCAAAGTATCAATGGAGTGCACCTGAATCTCAGTTATAGTCTCTGTTTACCAAGGCCAAAGGCTTGGGTTGAATGAAGAAGCTCTCCTTTTCATTGTTTGTGGGAATCTTTAGCAGAAATCCGTAAGACTCCTTTTCCTCTTCAGAAATCACTGTTACCCAGTCAGCTTACTGATTAATCCACACTCGGTTACGTACATAAATAAAGAAACCACGTTGCAAAATGCCTCAGAGTTGGAGGAAATCAGCTTGCTGTGTGCTCCTGGCCCAAATTCTCCCATTATACAGAGCATATGGGCTCTTCTCAATGCAACTGCCCTGATTGCTTGCTCTCAGGTATCTCTGACCATACCAGCTGCAGGGAAACCTTGTGGAGCATGCTCAGAGCTACCATACCCAATTTCAGAAGTTCGTGGATGGAGGTAGCTAAATGTATCCAGTAACACTGACCTAGCTCCAACAGATCTGTTAAAGAGCGAGCTCTCAGGTAGGCACATGGGTTACACTGGTCGTATTGATGTCAAAGGCAAAACTTGTATGGACTTTATTGGGACTGAGATTTCACCTCATCTTTATTCTTGCCTCCCAAGTTCTTCTTTTGGACAGTGTATATCATTTCTGTTTTCTTTCCTCTACCGTGTTATTAAGGTTGCATTGGAATGCTTTTCTTGTAAGACTGTACGGTAGGTCTTTGATTATGATCAAGTTCAATGAAAAATTGTGGACCAAATAATATAATAGATGCTGTAACTTTCTGACTTTAGCAGGTACATTGTTCTTAAAATCTTCAGAGCACTGATTAATAAAATGGTTCATAAATGATATTTAGATCTTTCATGAATTCCCCAAACTTTTGAAAGTATTGTACTGCACATCTATGTCTGAGGTACTGTGGGCATTGCACGTTATAACTATGATCAGATAGTACTGAAGTATCTCAGGTATCTTGGTGTGTTTAATTTGTGTGTTTTAATGTACCCATCACTGAGCATTTGAGTGTATATATGTGATGGTCTCAGATAACACTGTGAGACAGCTGTTGGTGAATTCTTTTCATTTACATTTTGACCCTGTGTACTTGTCTTGCTACATTTTGTGAAATTATTCTTGCCTTTGTGCCAAATTCGCAGAATTCCTTCTCTGCGTACAGTCATTTTACATCAGTTTGAATGGGCTACTACGTCGAGCCCATGGAGAAGGATAAACTCCAGGCAGAAGGTCCTGAGAAGCAGACCAACAGTCAGGGGTGAGGAAGTGTATTTCTATAGTTGGTCACCACAATAGGGTGGCTTGTCCCTTGGGCTGGAGAGCCTCTGGTTAACTTAGTTACAGGATGAGCCCAGCTTCACCTGAGTTATTGAGTCACTAGGTGAAAGGCACAAGAAACAGGGGAGAGTGGGAGAGGCTGTCAAGAAGGGGAGAGGCTGCAAGGGCCTGTGGAGAAGGATAAACTTCTGGTAGGAGTTACTGGGAAGGAGAGGGCTGTGCCCAACTCTAAGTGAGAGTTTGTGTTTTGTTTTGAAAAACTGAGTTGTTTTGGATTACTGGGCAAAAGGGACATGAATTGGGGGAGGAATCTTAGAGGACCTAAGCGAACCTAATGGACTAATTAACCCCCTGTGGGGAATGTTTGACCTATCACTGAACTGAGAGTTCTTAAAGGACCCCGAAGGACTAACAGAGGCACTTAGCTGCCAGTGACCTCTGGCCATAAAGGAGAGGTCAGGCAGAAGCCAACTCTGTTGCATTCACATGTATGATTGTTTAACTATCCATGTAAATATAAATTTCCACAATAATCTTTCAAAAATGCAGGAGTGGTACTGTGTAAGCTCATACAAAATCCATTACCAGAACAGTATACATTTAAATAAAATAGTGGAGTTGCTGTTGTGTTAAAAAAGGGCTTCTGATGATGAGTGGATTTGTCTATGGACTGAGCTGTAATCAGAAGTTGATTCTTTTCCTCATTTACATAATTAAATGATAAAATGCATAGTTAGTACAAATGCTAATATATCTCTTAACCCCACATATACTCGGTATAGATTCATAGTTTATAACAAAAAAAAAAGCAAGGAGTCTTGCGGCACTTAAAGACTAACAGATTTATTTATTGCAAGAACTTTCATGGGAGAAAATCCTACTTCATCAGAAGCTTTGAAGAAGGGGAACTTCCAGAATGGGATGAAAATAAATGCAGGGGAGTGTAAGACATGGGATCGGGTCATACTGCAACAGCAAATCAGAGCATTTGTAAGGATTCAAACTTTAGGAAACAGCACATGGAGGGTGAAATCAAATTACCTGCTATAATGCAGAAAGAATCCATAGTTTATAACATATGCATTTGTCTATAAGCGTGTCTTGTCTTTTGAAATCATTTGGTATCCAAAAAATGCCTTTATAATGGCAGCATATCTTGATTTGCTTCCAGAGTGTCTTGACAGAAAGCTCTTTTCCTTATGTACATTGAACATGCTAATAGCTATGTCTTCTTAAAATTAACAACCCAACAGGTACCACAGCTCCAATGAAAATATTGCCAGTTTCCATTTGCCTTTCTTGGAGTTTGGCACTTTTGTATAGTGCCATGGGTAAAAGCAACATTTCTTACAGCAACTGACAGGTGTTATGTCATGGGTAGACGGAGTTCACAGGAAAATGGGAGTCTGTATTGTTGTGTACCAATGCTCACATTTTTAACTGATCATTTTATTTCTTGTTAGTGGTGTTGTACATACTTTGTAAGCAATAATGGGAGCTCTTACTAAAACGACTATTTAAGAATCAATTGTAATTTCTCTATATTGGTAAAAAAAAGTACACACTGACTTTAATGGCATGACATACATTAATAGAGCAATCATTGTTTATGGCTAGTTTGTTAAAGAATAAGAAAAAACATTTATAGAAGTATAGTGCATGAAGACTACGATTTGAAGAGTCTGTAGTTGATGCAGAAATATACTAATATAGTAAACTTCTTGGAATATTTTAGTTACAGAAAAATTTGGCCTAGGAATAAAAGTTCCATTAAACAAGCCATAATTGCTGTTGCAGCTGGGGTCGGGGAGGAGGTTGTCCTCACTTGCATGTCTGGTAGAGAGCACAGTTTAAACACTTGGTTTCATCTCTGTGCAGAGAACCATCACAAAGCCCTGCACTTTGACTTGTCTGTGCCCAGTGTGTAAAGGCATCTGGATGTTTGTTTGATACGTATTAGTTGTGTAGTAAACTGTTAGTATCTTGCTGGAAAATTTCCAGAGGGGTAGCTGTGTTAGTCTAGTTCAGCAAAACAAAGACTCTGGTGGCAAAACAAGGAGTCTTGTGGTACTTTTAAAGACCAACGCATTTAAATTTATTAGTATTTAAAAGTGCCACAGAATCCTTGTTTGTTTTGCTTAAAATGTTAATTGTGACCAGAGGCACATCTGGTTGAAAACCTGTTCTTAAACAATAATCATCAATAGTTCACTAACTGGAAAGACACTTGTCACATTTCAGGACAACTGCCTTTCTATTTACTTCTCCCATGATTCACCAAGGGCACCAACTCTAAACTTTTGATTCTGGAGCTACTATATCACTTGCATGGAGGCAGACCTTTCTCTCCTTCCTCATTTTGGTTTTTTCTAGGCTGCACAACTCCCTGCCTACACTGTCATATCCTCAACAATCCAAACTGCCTAAAGAGATCTGCAACTGTGCTTTGCTTTCTCTATAAAGGCTCTAAACAAATATAATTACTAGATGTGCAAGTTACCACATACCTCTTTCTGAGTGATCACACTTATTCTCAAAGGTGAGGGCGTTACAGGTAAGATATACTACTGCAATAAAAGAACCTACACACATGCTAAAAAGGTTACCAGAGATCACTCCCAACGCTAAACTTGGACTCTGACCAGTATCTATACTTGCAACTCTTTCTAAGAATTTCCTCTCCCCCGCAGGTTCTGTCTGTTAGTTGGATCAGAAGAAAAAAGGACAGAATCAGTTTAAACTCAAGCTGTTTATCTGAAAGTCCTTTTTTTGTCTGATCTCTGGAGAATCTTGTTTCATCTAGTATATGTGAGGTTCCCAAGGAAATAGTACCACCATTTTGGTTTCAGGAGGAGCTGTGGTAATCCTCCCTCATGGAAGTTAATGAAATCACACACAAGCCATTCATTTAAAGCAGGGGTGCCCAAAGGGTGGCCCACTGGCCACATACAGCTTGCAACTGGCTTTTTTGTTGTAATAGTATACTGAAAATATATAACTGTATATTGTGTACAGTGCAAAAAGAACCGGTTTTGGAATTTTGCAGCCCATGGGCCCACACTAATCAGGCTCTGTGGCCCCCATGTATGAAAAATTTGGGCACTTCTTAAAAGCAATGTGATCCAAAAATAGTGCATGGCATTGTAATATTTTTGTGTCTCCCCTGCGAAGAAGTTATATACAGTTCTATAACATATCCACAGTAATCTATAATGATCACTTAACACAATAAGGTCTTTCAAGGGTATTGCAGGAAATTGCCATGTACCTAGTGGGATTCCACAGGGGTCTGTTGTGGGTTCAGTATTACTCAATATTTTGATTAACAACTTGGATGATAGAGTGGAGAGTGTGCTTATAAAATCTGCTGGTGACACCAGCTGGGATGAAATGCTAGCACTCTGGGGAATGGGATTAGAATTCTAAAGGATCTTGATAAATTGGAGAATTTGGTCTGAAATCAATATGACAAAATTCAATAAAGACATGCAAAGTGCTGCACTTAGGAAGGAAAATGTGAAATGCACACATACAAAATGTAGAATAAATGGCTGGATGGTGGTTCTGCAGAAAAAGATCTAGTGAATATAATGAGTCAAAAATTGCAGAAGTCAACCAAGTGGTGCTGTTGTGAAAAAGTCAAATGTTCTGGGATGTTAACAGAGGGGTTTTAAATTATTGGTCTGCTTCACTTGATACTGGTGGGGCCTTTGCTGGAGTATTGTGTCCAATTTTGGACCCCACATTTTTACAAATATGTAAAGAAACTGGAGAGAGTCCAGAGGAAAGTAAATAAGAGAGTTAGGAAACATGGCCAATGAGAAAATGTCGAAATAATTGGGTAATGGTTAATCCTGAGAACAGAAGGCTTAGGTGGGCTGTGACAATCTTCAAAATATGTAAAAGGTTGTTATAAAGTGGATGGTGAGCAATTGTTCTCTATGTCCATCCAGAGTAAGAAAAAAAAATCAGCCCAGTTTCCAGCAAAGGAGATTTAGTTTAGATTTTAGGATAAACTATCTAGAGATAAGGATGGTTAATCACCAGAACAGGTTATCTAGAGAGCTTGTGGCGTTCTTGTCATTAGATGTTTATAATGGAGAACTAGCTACTTTCAAGCGGTCTTTTCTGACCCTGCAGTTCTGCTGTTCCCCTGTTTGACTGTATGCTTCATGATGGCAGCCAAATCTGTAATGGACCAAAAAAAAAAAAAAAAAGAAAAAGAATAATCCTAACTGACATTCCAGATTCCAGTGCCAGAAAGAACCATTGTGCTCATCTAGTGGCATTTATATAACATTGATCTTCTCCAGAATAATTCCAAGCATGTATCTTTTGGAAAATTTTTCAGTCTTGACTTAAAAGCTTCCTGTGATGGAAAATTCCACATAACCTTTGGTAAATTGTTCTGGTGATTAAAGCATGTGTCTTACTTCCATTCTGAATTTGTTTAGCCTCTTTGGCTGTGATGCTTTCTTGGGATGCCTAGAACTAAAATGACCTTGCTACCAATGTTCCCTCTAATTACTCATAGACTGTGTGTGCAAACAATTTCTTTGTGTGCGCAAAAACATTTCTTTGTGAGCACCAATATTAGCACTATTGAATTTTTTTGTACGCACTTTATTTTTTTGTGTGCGCAGGTTTCATGACCTGTGTGCGCGCGCACATGTGCACAGCTTAGAGGGAACAGTGCTTGCTACCCCTCTGCCTTATCAGAAGACAGATTTGCTGGAGCTAAATGAGGTGACAGCTCCCTGTCATGCCAATCTCTTACCCCCCAGACAAACTTATCAGGATTCTGCCAGCTTTTACTCTGCTTTGCATGTTACACTTGGTGCATTCCTTGGAAGAGCACTCCTTTGTAGTATCCAGCCCTTATGACTGGACAGTCAGAAATTACCAAATTCAATATCATCAAGGCTGAGTATATACACCAGTTTCTATGATTACTATTTGGTTACAGTTACTATTAACTTGATCATGTAGTAAGCATCGCTTGATGCCCCAGGGAGGTGTCACAGACTACCTCTGAAAAATGAGTTTCTGCTTGCTAAGTGGATGTATAGCAAGGCACAACTCTATCCCGACAAAACACAACTTTATTGACAGCAATAATTCTGTAAATATCCAGGGGCGATACAGAGCTGTCTGCTGCTTTGTTTTCTCTTTGAACTGTTTTTGCCAACAATAGTTTGGCCTTTATCGTGGTGCTTGCTGCTCCACTGGTTACAATAACAAATTAAACAACGATATCCTCCAAAGTCTGAATTTCTGTGGTGCTGGAAAATGTCTGACTTTTCCTGATTTAATTGTAATATCTTTTACTGAGGTGGGGTGGGAGAGTTAATAGATTGAAATTCATTCTTTTTGGGAATGGAAAGTGGTGGTTTTTAATTAATTTCTCAAGAGAACAATAGCACGAAACAGGGAAGAGAAGTGCTTTTAATAGAGCTTTCTATGACCTTAGGAAGGGGGAAATACAGCCTGCAACCTGCAAAAAAAGACTTGGGCACTCTGAGGTGGTTGGATTTAGGACTTCCTAGCATCAAGAAGAAGGACTTTTCTTTCCTTTGCCTTGTTCTCCAGCCCAACTAAAGTAATTAATTTAAATTGAATATTTTAACAAGGAGCACTAGGACAGGACTTTTTGTTCAATGGATATTTTCCATCTATAAATCATCTGGTTGTGCTTACTGGGAGGAGGAGATAATCCATTAATGCTGCTACAGTAGTTTCAGTTCAGTGTTCTGGCCAAAATTCAGACTGTACGAAGTCTAAGACATTAGTTTCAGTTAGATGATCTTGTAGTTGGCCTTTTGTTAGCTTCTCTCTAAGCTTGTTCAGAAACAGGAAGTCTGATACTCGGTTATAGTTGGATAGGATTCAGGTTGGGTTTCTTCAGAGTTGGTCAGATTACTGTGTGTTTGATGGACAAAAGGAGGATTCCTTCTCTGATTCTTTGACTTTTTCTGTCAGGAGTGGCACCAGTTCATGACTCACTCTAACAAGTCAGGAAGATGATGGGTCAGTCTCACATCTTGGGTGAACTCTTTTAGGGTGTCCAGAACTTTTTGATGACTGAAGATGCTGAACTTTGGAAAAGCGGGTGGTTGAGAGAGTGGATCTATGCACTGTAAGGCTTTCCCAATGTGCATGGTCTTTTCAACAATGCAGGGTGATGGTTCTTCAGAGAAGCTGCTGCTTGCCTCCAGCATGGATTGCAGGCATTCAGGATTGAAGAAGTGGTTTACGACATTGGATGACTCCTTCATATGGTGACCTCAGTGAAGGCTGGTAAAGTTCTCTTGGTCTGTAATATAGCCTCAGCATAGCCTTGAGGAATTTGTTGTTTTATCCGGTCTAAATCACACTTTCTTTTCTGCCAGTGTTGCTTGGGTTCTGCTCCTCTTTCTTCATCTGGCACATACTGTGAAACGGTTGTGAAATTCTTGTGTTGTGTTAAGCCTCTCTGTTTCTATCAACCATTTCTAAGAGGGTTTTAGGCATGCCCTCTCATGCCATGTAGAATAGTGTGTCATTAGAATGCAATAATGGCTTATTCAGGGTGAAGCCCCTTGGGACATGGGTTAGCTGGAGCTGGGAGAACCTATTTCCTCCTGTTTGTCAGCAGAGAGCCAGGAAGAGGAGGAGAGAGTGGAAAATTATTGGCAGCAGGATGAAGAAAGTAAGGTGGTGGTGCTAGATTATGAAAGCCACAGAGGCCAGACAGGTCAAAAGGGAAAGTGTCACAGAGCTATGCGAGAAGCTTTGGGCAGGAGATGGGAAACTAACAGACCAGCCAAGATCTGAGAGGGCATGCTGGACGGAGAAGGCTTCATGTTTTCGAAGACAAGCTATTCGCTGCAGCAGAAATACCTTGGATGGCCTCTCAGAATTCTGAGAACAGCCGAAGGAATAATATGGAGTGGTGAGGAAACTGAGGCAGGGAAATGCATGTCAGGTTTATTATTTTTTGTATAAAATTGTATATTTCTTGGGATTAAGTAAAGAGAAATGGTGGTTGAGAATCCTG